>OCZR010195811.1:6527-43541 GCA_900234385.1 Anemonia viridis | reverse complement strand
AACTAGACTTTCATGCAGTTTATTTGTAAGGATTGCCCTTTTTTTCTTTTTTTTTTAAAGACGATTGGAAAGACCCGGTTGATCAGTAGCAAACTGTAGCACTTTAATATCAATGATAATACGATAAGCATTATTAAAAAGCATTTTGTAACACCTTATCAAGGTTTTGGAGATACTTTTCTATTGAAGCAGCCAAACATTTGAGACAGATGTGTCGTTAGTGATACTTTGTTAAGTTCCTAACGATGACACCTCAAGTGGCTCTTGGACGCAGGACTTCATAATGTCTCTTTAACGACTTTCAAATGGCTGTCAGTAGAATATGACGGAGTTTACAAAGCAAATACGATGCGCACAATCAGATACAGCAAGCACAGCCGTCTATGGACCAACACTAGTTGATTGACAAGATCATAGAAAATGTACAACCAAATACATAAGAATGTATACATATATATATATATCGTGTTGATTGAGGTGTGGATAAAGACATCATCAGTCCTACCCGTCTACTTGACAAAACTTCATATCTTAAGAAATATTTTTTAGCAAAACCGACAAAGGGCGAGTGATTAATGATGATTACCCGGGAAAGTCTGAGAAGTAGCACTAAAAAATCTATGTCGACTGATGGGCGAGAACGCAGACAGACACTAGACATTAGTCTAGATGTGATAGGCTGACCAACTAACAGAACGCTCGACTTCCTATCGAAACAACGCTAAATAGAATAAAATACTTGTGAAACCAAAAATAAAGAACTGAGCTTATAATAGGGGAAAGTTTGAGAATTCCACCAGGGTGGAAAGTTTTGGCACTAAAAACTGAAGAACGCTCGAAAATAAGTTATGAATGAGAAAGTGGAGTTGGATCGGAGGGAAAAAGGATTTTCTTGCAGCATGCAAAGTGGAGAGTTTTGGAAATAAGAAAGTCAAACAAAAATGTCGAAAATTGTGAAAAGGAAATTGAATAAAAAAGAAAAAAAATTAGAGATAAAATATACATTTGTCTCTTTTTGATCGTTCCCCAGCAAAGACCAACCCTTAGGACAGAACATAACGATATATAAGGATTGAATTTTCATCAGCTCGAGTTACGCACAGGTTTGCAAGAGGTCATTCTGCATCGAGGAAGACGCTAATTAATCATAGAAAGGCGAGGCCAAAGCCGACAACACGTTCGAAGATAAAGTATGCCAGTTGTATGACCTACACGTATCTTGACAAACATGCCACTGATATCATGGATAAAAGTGTTTTATTGGATTTGTTGCGATGACACTGATATCGGTTCTTTTTCTAGTCACCGGGTACATTTTTGATTTAGTCTGCGGGATTTAAGGTTACTGTAAAACCATTATCCGTAAACTTACATGATAGATGTATGATGTGGATCTCTATCTATCAAGAGTACAAATCACTGGATTAAACTTGCTTTGATCAGTTTTCGATGGACATAAATTTTGACATCAAGTTACTTAGTAAATCTAAGTTTAAAAAAGGTACAAAAATAGACAAGCAAGACTATACACATTTTTTGATCTGTGTGTAATATATGTTTATACAGATAGTAAATCAAAAGGCCATCACCACGTATATTCAAGCTCAGCCACCTATATATATATATATATGTATATATATCGATACAGTCTAAGAGGAAGATGCTTCAACCTGACATTTACAAATATAAAAAAAATATTGCACAACCCGACGAATATTCTTAACTTGAACTCATATTCGTTTATATGAACGATATTACACTTCATAGTATAAAGTTACCAAGGCGATTTGGAAAATTCTAGTAGATATTCATAATATTTGAAGATGGACGAACGTATGTGGGTGTGGCTTGTATTTTTATGCTTTAAATTAGCCTAGATTACTAAGGTTTCTGATAAATGAATCGGAGTTTTGGCTATATGAAGTCTTGTCTAAGAAAGGTTAAAAGTTGTGAGAAATGTGTGTTGTTTCTTTGAGGGGGAAACATAAATGTAGGGCTGAAGGAATCAACTTGCGTCGCATGATGTTTGGTGAAATTCGAGCGCGTTCGCTAGCCGCCGAAAAACAAAAATGCAACGCTCTTCTCAGATTTCGTGGCCCGAAGCAAAATAAGTGACAAAAAACATACACATTAAAAAAAATTATCGTAAGACTTGTGGAAAATTACTTCATGAAAAGTGGCGCACAGTGTGATAAACTTTAGAAACGCACACCAGACCAAATCAACTCAAGAGAGTGTTCCATTTACCAAACGAAGCGTCAACACTCTTTTCAAGCACCACTTTCTATTTTTCTTCTCTTTTATTTATACATTATCTTGAGTTTTCAAAAAGTTCTTTTTTAATCTCATTATGGAATGTCAGTATTTAAGATTGATTCGCTTTTTGTTATATACTCCGTTATGAACTATTGGAGGAGTCCCAACACTCTATTATTCGTTTAATGTGTCATATTTTAATCTGGCTTTTTTGGACACGAAGGTTTGAACGAGGCGATTGTAGGGGATCGGAAATGACCTCCAACAAGCATCAATCAGAAAAACATCAAAAGAGAGTTCGTGGATCGTCTAATATACGACTTCTTGCATCGTCTTTTGTTCTGGATGTTTTGTGATATAATCGATTTTACCCTCGATCAATACTCACAAGAATATTATCATCACCACTTCACGACAGAGATTATTCCAGTATTCATTCATAAATTTTATTGATGTAATTCCTTTATAGATGTATTAAAAAATCGCTCAGGATTGAATAAGTTTCCAAAAATACGCGCGCGTGCAGTACTGTACTAGCTCTGTTGTTTTGGTTCATGCTGTTGGGCACTCTCTTCAACCTGACCTTTTCCACAGTATGACATAAGTCAATAAATTCACCTAAGTAGTTTAATATAATACTTCGCTCCTTTTTAATAAAAAAACACAATCAAAAAACGAACATTCATCTATGATAAAATAATAGAATACAACTTTTCGTGTCTTGCCAAAACGTATAATTTCAAGTTCCTCAAATTTTCCTCACAAAAAAGAAATCTTCACAGCAAAAAGTATTCACAAAATTTCTTTCTTTTAAAACCACAGCATTCAAACCAATATATTATTTTGTAATTATTATCAAAAAACAAAAGATTTACGACCGCAAAATCAAAATAAGGCCACACGCAGCTTTTCATCGATACACAATAATAACATTTGTAATCTGATTTTCAAAACGAGAATTTCACATCAATACGACTGTTTGTTTTTGAGAAGTGTTTGTGTGTGTTTGTGTGTATGTTTTCTTTCAGTTTTTAGTATCATACAAACTGAGAATCGCTCACTAATATAAACTAATGAATAAACGTCTTATTCTTTTCTGTTCTGGAGAATAGATGGTGACTGTTGTTCAGTCTTGAAGTCAGTTAAAAATAAATTAATAGCATTGAGGAAGATAAAGATTCGCTCTTAGTGAGTAGCGTTGTATGTGAAGATCACATATCGAGAAACAGCCAGTGGGATTGTAACATACTGGGAAAAAATATATAAAAAAGCTATAAGATCTGTTCGGAAAAACAATCAGAAATGATGGTCGACCTAGTATTCACTAACATGGAGGATGATTTTGATTTTTTTTTTAAAATTTCTTGACAATTCCAAATGGGAGAAAGATGCCTTTTCAAGTGAAGCACGGCACTTGAATCCTGATGAATCCGAATCTGGCCGAGTCACACAGTCGGCTCATTCAATCTATTGACTCACTGTGATCTTCACTTGGTTGTAGTGAATGCGTTCTTCAAGTTCTTAGACTCAAACTGACAAACTCTTTGTTTTTTCAGCTTACCCGCTCAAGAACAATAAATAAGATTCCTAGGAAGGTTTTTACGACTTAAATGCTTTACGAATAGAAAAAACACCGGTAAACGATAAATGGTAAAGGGCAAATGGTGGTATTTTGGGATGATTATTGAATCGCTATTCATCGGACACTAAAAACTCCGCATGAATAGTTTCTGGCTGATTCTTTTTTTGGTCAAGACCAATACAGATATTTTACGCACCAGAAACTTCTTTTCTTTTCTCTCATCATAAATCAACCGTCGATACACGGCACACACAATATTTGACCATGTGCTAGTTATCTCTCGGTAAAATTTTAACGAGCGAGTTCAGTTTAGTTTTTTCCACCTTATTATCATACAAAAACAGGCATGTGCACAAGACTATCGAGGACCCTGTTCCTAAGATACTTGCAGTATTTTGTAGGGCCGTTAAACCCCGAGCCCTTAGCGTGTGTGGAGGACCTCATCAGAGTGATTTATGAGTTCTCTGTCTATTGTTTTATGGACGAGTATTGCGAGATAATGTTGTCAACGCTGGGAGTATTACAAGAACGGAATAAAGTGTTGTTCACTTTATAATGAAGAGTTGGGTTTTCTGATACTGAGACCGTCCAATTTTCACACCTTCAATATCCTGCAAAAGGACGAAACGGATACATCACGAGAAAAACCGCATATCTCGTCTATTTGCTCAAAGGTAATTGTACGGAATTCTGGTGACAGCTTTGGAGACATCGACAGCGCGACAGTCAGAAAATGTCTTTGGATGACGGGAATACACAATCAAAAACACAAGTTTCGGTGAGTCTAATTTCTCACACACTGCTCGTGTGTGAGGGGACCGTGTTTGATTATGATAAGAAGCTAAAGTGTTAGATGTCGAGATGAATAAAAGTTATGTCACCTAATCTGATCGACAGATCTGCCAAAAAATTCTACACCTTTTGTAGTGAATATTTCGCTTCAATACACTTTAATCTTACCCTTCAACCGGTAAGAGAAAACATTAGGATTAACATGCAAAGCAACTTCTGTCAATGATCGATACAAAAGTTATCACATCTCTGCAAACTCTCTTAGCGATTTCCTGCAAAAGGCTTCCTGATATCCAATTACATCTCAACTCGTCTCCAAGTCAGTTAAAAATCATTTTGGCAAATTTTGGTCTCTTTCGTGTTTGCCATCTGACAGGTCCACGATCTAGATCACGTGACCTGAGTCGGCCGATTTGTGGCCCGCAGACAAAAGACGTATAGCTAAGGGCGGAGCCTTGTATGGAAAAGTTTCAAGAACAAAATAAAAGGTTACTAAAATAGTTCCCGTCAAGTTTTTGATTGATCGGGAAGCACGGCTACTTAACAGTCGATGAAAAGTGACAAAGATGACGCTCGTGCACACGGGTTCTCTTATTTTTGAGGCGTCTTTCCATTAGCATTTCGACTAGACAGCTTTATTTTCTTGCCCAACACAAAGACATTAGAAATTACATTCCAAGATCAGATAATCCAGGGGACTTTTAGCAATCTAAATATTTGTTGTTGTGTTGGATATTTGTGCTTCTTGTGATGGTTCTGCTGCTAAGATCATTCGGATTTACCCCACGACATTCTTGGGTCTTTGGGGTAAACTTCGGACCAATGTACGCTAACTACAACCGCATGGCCCATGATTTCAAACACAATTGTTATCATTGAAAATAATAAATAATCTTATTTCGTTTCCTCAGTAGACTGAAATCTTGTCTGTAGGAAAAGGCAATTAAGATATCAACCAACAGTAGTGTTTTCTCTTGTTAGTTGGACGAATAACATTAATCTTTTCGTAAACTACGGAAATCGCAAGAGTTTATTTTACCCCAGAACTGAAATTCGCTTCCTATCTTTCTAGTAAAAACAGCAAAAACATTTGCTATTGTTCCTCAAATGCCGCAAAGCTGTCATTTTTATTGCACTGAAGTGGATATGTTGTAAGGCGACCAGACGTAGAGTTCTAGGGGGCTAAAAGGTTAATATGTGGTTTCTTTTCAAAAATGATCGGTTACTTAAGCCCAACTGTTCTGTGCGGTTATGAGGTTTAACGTCCAAGAAAGGAACTGACATGAAAGGAACAAAGGGGAAACTTTCCCGCCCCTTGCTAATTCCATGGAGTGAATTTCAATGTAGTGTTCTCCGAGTTTCAAAGGTGCCAAGATGACGGAGCTATTCCGTGGATATGGCTCTGACCCATTGGGTATACCCTAAACACAACAAAAAAATACGAATTGTTTTCCGAAAAATTAATATTGTATTTCCTTTTCCTTCATTTCGTTGGTGCCGAGGTGACGAAGTCTTGCGGCAAAGGTTCGCGTTTCACACGAAAACACCGACATTGATAAGTTTCTTGTACGTGTCTCTCTAAGAAAAACATGACATGACAATCCACAATATTGAAAACCCACAGACACCGAGATACAAAATTTTATTTTGCAAAAAAAAAAAAGCTACTAGATATGAAATTTCAGACTTTTCTCTCATTGTGCACTGAGTTCCTTCCGTCCTGCGTTGTTTCTGTCGCGACGAGAAACCATGTTAAAACCATGTTAAAACAACCCCAAAAGTCAATCCTCGCTCAAAAACATACAATATTAAGTTTGCTGTTATCAAGTTAATTAACGAGTTTGCAAACAGGCCATCGTGAGAGCCGACACATGCTGCAAAAGACCGAGTATTGTCGGACCAGTGTGTAAGGTAGCAAGTGTGTAGTTTAAGGAAGAAGTGTAACCTTTGGCTGCCTTGCTTGTAGGACTGTACAGCCTTGCACTTTAGTTTACGTGAATTTTTTTCATTATTAGGAACTTTATTCTCCAATCTAAAATTTTGGTAAAAAGGCATGAAATGGATTGACACTAAAATAGCAAACTGGGAGAGAAGGAAATACATGAGTTTGAAAAACCAAAATGGCATAGTGAAATGCGGGAAGAAAGGCGTGTTGCAAAAACAGGTTCATAAAACAAAATTCTTGCCACAAACGTCAATTTTCATGTTTGTACTACGCTAACAAAAATTCCTTTTGCCAAGAAAAGAAATGGTATTAAAAATTAAAAGTGAGATAAGAAAATAAGAGAACATTTCTTCCCGTGCGTCGGCACGAAAATCAACATTGCGTTTCACAAATCGAAGAGAAATCTTGACAAAAGAAGGTAAAAACGAGTACGTGTTGGATAAAATTTGAAGAAAATCATAAATTAGGCTATTAAAATTACTTTACTCATTCCATTGATCCAAAATCTCATAAATCATAGCAAATGTTAAGATTCGACTTTTTAATTAATTTTACCAGCAATGGCAAGGCAGGTCAAAATGAATCCTAGATCCAGATATTCGCATTCATTATTACTGTATTCCATTTGTCGTTTGTTTTAGGAAATAAGGTTAGACAACTGGTATTTATACCACCCTTTTTTAGTAATAAAGTATATAAACTCCAAGGTTGGCATAAGGTACAAGTATATTTGAATTGGTACATTATTGTGAATGGAAGAAAGGAACCATCCTTTGCAAATGATACTTTTATTTCTTTAAATATTTTGAATATAACACCATGAAACGATTGTTACTTATTCATTCATTTTACACAAGAATGAAATACTGGAAAGACAAGCGGGGATGAGATACCTGCAAAAATTTCATTGTAGGAATTGCAGTGAAACTAATTGTCAAAAAGTGATAAAAAAAATACCTGCAGAAGTCCCCTTGCATGCAAGAAATATTATTAAAAAAAGACGTTTCTAAAATCAATAACGAAAATACATGCAAAAATATATTTGCAGGAATGTGAAATAATTCAACATTGAAAAACTGACCTGTGAGGAAAAATTAAATTATTTGTAAGAATTTTGGGAAAACAAATTGTCCAGTACAAGTCAAAAAAAGGTTCCATTAAAGGCCTCGGAGTCGGATGATTTTGAGAATTTTTCAATTTTAAGTACAGTAAGTGTTTAGTTTTGCTTGGGTTGTAAAAATGACTGGATTTAATAAAGATGTTCTATAAAATGTGTTGACTACAACAAGATAGTGAGACTTTGTACCGTGTCAAGAATATGAATGAAAGCTTCATGCACGATCAGGAAGATTTTGCAGCTGAAAGATTTTTTTAGAAGATATCAATAAATTCTGCAGCTCATACAACTAAATACTGCTGTGTTTAATTCGTGTTTTCGTAAAAAGTCCAGAGTCTGAAAACTGAAGTCTATCCAGAATGACAGTTTTCACTAAAACATTTTTAAAGGCAGTAAGATGATGTGCCACTCTCACCCATGAGAAGACTGTCACTTGAATTACTGCAAACCGAAAAAAAGGAAATACGGGTCTTAGACGTTTTTAAAGCTTATGAGGGGAAAATAGTTGAATAAAAATATTTTGATGGGATATATTTTCTTCGCTAGATTTATATTTTAATCTAGAGAAAGGTATACCCGAGAAACCTGGCGAACTGAAGAGGATTTGAGCGTTGAATTTCTTGAAGAAAACGAAGAGAAGAAAAAGTGTAGAAACATCAAAGTCAAGGAATTCCTTTTCTTTAGTCCAGAAGTTGTTTATCACTATTTAATAAGAAATTCCGATCTTTTAGAGAGAGAAAATTGTCTAGTTTTCGATTCCAATATAAAGAAATGGGAATTGAAAAGATTTGGTTGTTTTTTTCTGTGAAGGAGTAATCTCGTTTATCCTATTTGTGGAAACATTAACGGGTTATAACACAGCAAGGCATTCATTTAAGGATCATTAGCATTATCCCATTCTAAGGCATTAACAATACCTAACAAAACTGTGGGCGATTCTACGTTTCTTTAACTTTATAAGGATATATATTTATGGAGAAGATTTATGGAAAAGATTTATAGAAAAGATTAAAGAAAAAGGAAATCCATCATGGCTACTCAATTTACCGAACACAGGATCCAAATTTACTTTCCTCGAAAGGAAATATATTTTTGTACAATTTTAATGTGTAGAAGAATGAGAGAGAATGGCGATTTATTAGCTTTAGAGGTATTTTTGGGAAGATTTACAATTAGTAGTAGACATTTCTTTAAAGTCTTTTGGAATTACTGTCAACATGATTTTGGGAAAATTATTCGAGAAGACTTTTTTCACCCTGCAAATAGTAACGCTATTCTCATGTGAGTTCCAATTTGTTCTTAGTTTTTGCAGCAAAGTTTCTGAACATCAAAATAAAAATGTGGCTTTAAAAATACCTTTTCAAAGGCAATAGATGATGTCTATGAACAGGTTTTCAGTGCAAAAATGTAAACCAGGGACAAGGGGAAAATAGACGCATAACATGTGGGTTTTGGGAAGCTTTGTTACAAGAAACTTTGCGAAAAGGAAAATCCAATTTTGAGTACGGCGACAAAACAGAGACAGAAGATAATCAAATTGAGTACAGTTAAGACTATAACGAGGCAGAAACAAGTAAAATGGGAGTAAATTTGATAGGAGAAATGAAGGTAATTCCATACCAGAGTCGTGTATTGATGCATGAATACTACACAATTTCTATTCATACGTTGATTGGCAAAGGCAACAAAAAAGTCATTTTACTTGAAAAAGTAATAAAAAAGTCGAGCCTGTCTTATTTTAGTTTTTGTCATATTTTAAGGAGTTTTTTAATGTAGGTAGCAGTAGATGCAAACAGTAGGAGCACTTGCTAGACATTAATATTCTATTTGAAGAAAAAAATATTATTACAAATGATCTTCTTGTCACTAAAGCATGACAGACCTGCGTCCTCATTTGATTCAATTGCCATAAGATCTGCCGTGTGTCCTGACAGGCTTGCTTTCTGTTGTCAAATTGTGGTGCAATCTCACCAAGCATCTTCGCACAGCAAAAATATGTAATTACAGGCCCTAAATTAAAAAAGTACCCAGATGTTGGTAATACTGTAGGCACACGCCCAAACATCCAACGACAAAAATACCATCAAGTGTACATTTTGTCGATAGGTGATACCTTAAAAACAACTCAGTTCGGCCACATTGTGGCAAGGAAAGCAATTACTGAAGGATAGTCAGAATTACCTCAAGAACAGGTGTCTGTAGAAGTGATGTTTCCCAGTCGATATCTTATTGCCTTCATCATTGACGAGTTTTAATAATATCACCACCATGCTTGATCGGCAATGACAAACAAGAACCTATTTCAAGACCTGTAAATGAAGTGATGCGTTGATACAATGAAACAAAATATGAACAAAAAATATGTTTGCTTCACCATTTTATAAACCCATCGCTTGTCAAAATGAAAAATCCAGGACTTTCTCGGAATCTCGTATCCCTCATTATCTGGTTTGATAAACGACCATACTCGATGACAGTCAAAGGGACTGAACTTATTTGCGGTTATATTGAGGGTATTGTTCAACACGCTCCCTGTCCCATCTTCACTTATGTCGTTCTGCCCTGCGTCCATTATTTGCTCAGGTTGTCGTTCTCTTGTTCTAAAGGAAAGAACACATAAACGGGACAAATTAGCATTTTTGATGACACCTTTTTCTTGTAATGAATTTCAAGTCAAGTGCCTTCAGTATTACTTGACGGCTTCTCTTCTTAGCTTCTTTCAAAGTCTTTGCTGTCTTCAGGAAAAAAGTATCTTGAAAAATATCCGAGTTAACTATGCTCACCTCAATCAAATCCTTCATTCCTTTATTCCGTCTTCTTGGTCTGTACATAGCAAGAAAAATTTCGTTTATTTTGACTTCGAACGTGAGTCTTTAACTGACAAAAACAACTATTGAAATACTTTGTCAACTTGGTTAAAAAAAGCGAAGTACTTTTGAAGAAGCCTAGATTCTAATCCTATAAATCTTTTCCTTAGAGCAACACTTGCTCTAGGAGATTAGATATTTTCCTTATTATACTCTTACAGCTTAAAAGAATACAAACCAATTGAGTGGTGAAACTTTGAACCGTGGAAATAAATAAAATGATCAAGTTATTTCATATATTTTAAAGTGATGGCAAATGTTTCTGTTTTGATAAAAAGAATTTTCGTAGGGAGAGACTTTAATCCGACACTTTACCAATTTTTTAGAGCTTGAAAAAGCTCAAATGGGCCAACTTTCTTATTGAAAAGAGCAAGTTTGTTTTGTAGGAAGGTAAGGAGACTGAAAGACTGTTTTATTTCGTATAATCCTTTTGTATTCTTTGTTCTCTTACAAGGAATTACATTGATGGTGGATTCTGCACTTAAAATAGCTAGGATAAAGGGCCATTACCATGAGCTTTATTTGGTCGATTCAAGTAGGTTTCTCGGTTCGCTTACGCTTTTAGATGAAATTCCAAAAAGAGGATTAGTTTCTGCTACAAACAACTGTATTTGGTATTACAACAACAATATCTGTTGATTCTAAAAACAATGTTTTCTTCAATAAGGAAAACGAAAATCAGACGTCAAGGCAGTTCTAAAATGAAGAGAAAATGTCACAATTTGAGTTGAAGAAAATGAATGAAATTCATGTAGGATTTTTGTTAAGATACTCTTCAAATCTTATCCTTTTTATGAACAGATTCACATCTCAAAAAATTGTTCCATGTATTTATGGAACTAGAAAAATAGACTGTGAAAATGAAAAAATTCTACTGGGGGGATTTGTATTGAGCATGATATTAAATATAAGTATGAGATGCTCACGAAATAGCAGTCAAACTGATCAGGATAGGCTTACTATCTTAGTCACAATTTGTCTTTTCTTTACTGCTTAATTTTTTAATTTCAATGGGGAGTTAATTTTTATTAGAAATGTCAGGAAAATATGTAATATTTCCAGATTTTATAAGTAAAAAATAAATGAAAAATAAGAGGAGAAGAAGTAAGAGGTTGTTTATCATGTAGTGTTTAGATAATGTTGGATTTACTTGATGTAGCTTGATTTGACAACCTCTCGATACCCAAAGAACAATCGATCAAACTATCGGAAAGGATTCGTATATTCAGCTTTCGGTTTATCGCATTAAGAAAAGATGTTGAGGATACAAAACAAGTCAAAAATTACGACACAAATTGACTTTTTACTTCCAAATCAAGTCTTCCCTGAGGCTATTTCTACTTCAACGTACGATTAAGGTTGAACAAAGGCAAAGTAATAATCCACTAAGACTGAATACCTCAACTCACCGTGCGGCATATCTTGATAGAGAGAGAGAAAAAAATTTAATTTAATAACTTCAAAGAAAACACTAAAAATTTCAAGACAACAAAATATCGCCATTATTGAGCTTGTAATAAAATTATATTTTTGTTCCCAACTCAGTTTTGCTTCAAACACAGAAACAAAAAATTGCAGGAGATACTCTTCTTTGGAGATAAAATGAACTTTCATCAGTTATTTCCAACGAAAATTGTTCCTAAACTTTTCAACCTGTTTTGATTTCATGATAGTAAAAATAAAATTCTTGGTCAAGCAGGCTAGCAGAGAAAGCTTTAAGCTTTAGTCCCCACTAATCAACTAGTATGCCAGTTCAATGTGTACCTTCGAGTGCCTTGACCTCAAATTATCGTTATGTTCTTCAACATCTTCAAGTAATAATTTTTGATATAACCAGGAAAATTAGCTGTGCTTTCGGCAAGTCATTCGATACTCACACTATCAAAGATAAAGGCAAACAAAAGGCCCATGAGGAGTCCTGAAAATGATGGGTCAAAATTTCGCCACAAAACAACCTTCTTAATTACAGTCAGACTCAACATAAAATGTTTTTGATGCTTTGCAAGACTATCTCAACTTTTATTAGAGAAATATAGTACGAGGTAAAAACTGAAAATCTTCCAAACCCAAGGGTTCAAGGAAATGTATTTTATTTTTAACACGACGCGGCAGTGAGTTCAGTCATTCATTCACACCGCTTTCCTTTCATGACACCATTAGGCCAAAACCTGTCGTTTCTTCTTGTGCTGTGAAAATTTAAAGTATGAGAATAAAATATTTCTCAAAGTTATACTGATAGGTCTACGAGATGTGGAGTAGGTCAGTTAATAAAGGGTCGACATCCAAGGAGGCCTATATACACTCTTTGATATACTGCTGCCATTTTTAGTTGATTATGACTAGTTCTTGGAGGTACTCAACAAGATAACAAGTATAGTAACAAAAGCTTTCATTCAAGAATGTAATGAAAGGAAACCGAACAAACTCCTACAAGTGCCATGGAATTACCTTATACTTTTATCCCTTTCATTCCGTTCTTTCATTTAAAATCTAGTCTTTTGTTCTTTTTTGTTTTTCTGCGCAAAATAAAAACACTTGACAAGAAAGCATGAAGTAGCTATCACAATACTGTTACGACAAGAGGTCTTGACTTCCCAGCACAGAACGTTGATAAATAGAGGAACTGAGGCACTTAGATTGTCTTTTGGTTTAGTTTAGGGTCACGCACTAAGAGTTTATAAACAGAGAGATAGCAAACCTTCGATAAGACAAAACTGCTCAAGCAAGAGCATCAGATAAATCCCATCTCTCTCGTTCATCGCTGTCTCACTTAGAAAGGAGGCGCTCGCTTGGGCCTTTCATTATATTGACGCGCACACCGAGGATATTACTAGACCAACATTTGTCGAAATAACTATCGTGTCTTTTCAAAATAATCAAACGATTTAACACCTTACTAGGGTCTAAAACAATCGCACTCATAGAATGTTTTTGAAATAATATTTAAACGTTATAAGTATTAATAGTAACAAGTGCCTTCGTTGTCATACTTTCAATTGATTACACATAATGAAAGTTTTCAGAATGGATAATGAAAGTCAAGCTTATCTTGGGCTGTAATCGCAATAAAGTGGAATAATTGCTTCTTTCATAAAAGGCGGGTCATTCATCCTCGAATCTCATCTATAGGAAGCAGAATGTATACTTAGACCATATTGAGTGCTTGTAATCATATGGCTGTGAAGTTTGTTTTTGCCTTCGACTTGGGGAAAAAAATTCCCAGTTTCATAATCCAAAAAGGTACATGCAAAATGCAAAGATAAGAACATAAACTAAGCAAATGAAACCAGCAAATTATAAAAGAAAAGGTTATTGTTTTGAGATAAACGCTTTCAGTCTGTTGTATGGTCATTTTATTTTGTTGTGGTTATGATTGAGTTGAGATAAAAAGGATGATTGGCCGCGTTCATTTTCGCTTAGTTTATTCTTTTGTGCTGTTTTCAATCTCAATTACTCTATTCGTACAAGCACCATTCTGTGCTGCACTTTAGAAAAAAAACACAAATTACTCAAAGGTAAACAGTACGCTTCAGTCAAACATTAGAGCTGACTAAACACGATCTAATTCAGGAAAAGATGAGCTGAACAATCAAACAATAGCATGTTTTGAAATCTACGGTTCCAGGTCACGACTAAGCCAAGTAAAACTATAAACATTTGACCGCAGAAAAGAACGAAAGAGCTGCGTAATTTTTGCATTTCGAAAGCATCTTTCCATTCAGCTTTCTGTACAATTCTTATTCAAATACATACGACTAATACAAATCCAAGTGTCAAATACAAACATAGACGCAAACTCCTCTATCCACGTTTACCCAGACTGAAAAAAAAAGGAATTGCATATTTGAGCTCACAGTGGAAGTGTCTTAATCTTTGTGATCGTTTCAGGAAGTTTCTCTTTTTATAGAGCAAAATGATTAATGATCGATGCCTCTATAGTTGTCGTACTATATAGTCTCCTAGTGGCGTTTAAACTACTGTTTTCATTTTTACTTGTGCCTACAATCAATTGGATCATCAGCCACTGCCACCCGAGATGGATGAGGTCTTAGCATTTTGATTACACTAAGTCTGCTGAATTTACATTAGAAATTACTTGGTCATACTAAAGAACTTTGCAAAGCGGGGATTGTGTACAATAGATAGATCCTTAAAGCTACCCTATAATATCCTCTGACAAAGAAATGCACGGAAGAGACTCTGGTCCTTTCGAAAGGAGATGCTTCGTCGTAGACTTGTGCCATGATGACATATACCCCTTTTGAGAAAATCGTGTGGAAAATATTCTAAAACATGTAATCATTTAAAGTATGAAATTTCTTTCTTTAAGAGCAGTTAGTTAAAACCTTTGGCTAACAGGATAGCATTTCCCCTGAGGCGTCCAATCGCCTAAGTGGAGATGACCAGTTAGCCATAGTTAATTTACACGGTTTTTAGTCAGGTCTATCGCGTCTACACAACACAGTACCGCGCATGAGCCCCCGGCAGCAACAACACACACCACACCTCCAGTATCTACACTAAGCTCAATGTCCCTTTTCCCAGAAATTCAAGAGTTGCAGTACCACACTCTC
The DNA here is from genome assembly GCA_900234385.1 of Anemonia viridis. NCBI lineage: Eukaryota > Metazoa > Cnidaria > Anthozoa > Actiniaria > Actiniidae > Anemonia > Anemonia viridis. The sequence goes on along the minus strand of OCZR010195811.1, from coordinate 28,408 downwards.
TGTTCCCTACAATCTGATGAAAGGGGGGTAAGTTTCCTGCACTGTATGTTAAAAACACGTTCGTAGAGTTCCATAACGCGAGAGCGCGCCATAAACTTCGTAAACCATGGTCTGTGGATCAGACATACAAGTCGACAAAGCTTCTTTCGACATTCGCCGATCTGTGTTTCGAATCGTGCTTGCAGGTTTCAAGGATTAACCTGCGCTTAGCTGACGATTTTTCAAACAGTTTGGAAGCCATCAGCCGTTTTGCAGCGCTAACATAAACTAATCATTCTACACGTCTTGGAATAACATTAAGGTATTCTAAACCTCAGATGACCTGGGTTCATCTTCGTCGTAAATTGGATCTCCGTGATATAGTGCGTGCGACATGTAATTTAGAGCACGGTACAGGCGCTTATGAAGTCTTTAAGAATTCGTTTATCTATCTTGTGTGTTTCTAAGCTTAAACTGTAGAAAGCGGCTTGTCTAGATTTTGATGTGAATGCCACATGTGCTTGTGAAGGAATGTTTTTTTTAAAACTCTAGACGATCCTACTGATCGGATGGAGATGTTTATCCGACACACAAAAACGATAAGGCACAGAGATGGCTTCGAAAATATTATGAAAAGAAACGAATTTTTGAAAAGCTGAATTCTGCATTTCTTCGGCAAAGTACGAGGCAGCGCATGGCTACATTTCATGGAACCACTTTAAAATCAAGGTTTAAAGCGATTATCGATCAGCGAAAACATCTCTGGTTTGATGAGATGTGGAAGTCTTCAGACTATTTCCGAAGAACCGCATCCTTAAAGCCATTACTGTTTTTTTGTCGTACTCGTAACCGAATCAGTCGGAAAAATTCACAATAGTTACCTCGTCAGTTCTCTGCACTATGTAAGGATTCCGAAAATACGACTCCGAAGTTTCTTATAAATTGTTCTACAACTACAGGAAAATTTCTTTTTAAGCTTTTCCTTTCCGATTCATTAAAAGTGTGGTTATGAGAAATGCTTCCAGGAAGATTTGCTTCCTAGTCGAGTTAAAGTCTTGGATTTTATCAAAAGAGTTGTGAATATGTTTACCAAACAAAGTGATGCCCTCGAACGGATTAACAGGCTCACCACAACAAATTTGAATTTACCTTTTGTTTTCCATCCTCCAGTCTTGCTTCTCGATCTCGAAGGAACGGCGGGTTCGATAGGATTTCTCTCACGGTGTTTCTATTTCGAACGCTACTCAAGCGAGTTCAGGACCGGGGAGAAGTGAATCGTATGCCTCAAAAACGTGGAAGGGGATTGAGAAACAAAGCAAAGCAACGCGGTGCTTTAGGTATGTTAAATTTGTTTTTTCTTGAGCCAAACCGTCTCGCGCGAATTCAATTTCTGACAGACATTAAACGACGTTTTGGACAGGTTACTTTTTGAAGGGGATCATCCCCTCACTATCAAATAACCGCGTGATAGTTCTGATAGCTCCGATAGACTGTGGTACTTCAAAGGGGAAAAGAAATATCCAGAAAATATCAAGCAAGTGGATGAAAATGTAAAGAATCAAAAGTGTTTCGGTGTAGTTGTCGAAATACTGTTTGCACAGGTACAAAACTGCAATACACTGACACGAGGTGGTCGACAAAGGAGCGCTCACTTTACGCCCTCCCTAAACCGGTCAAGTATTGTACCTAGAGTGAAACTTGCTGAACCCTTTGAAAATCGTCTCAGGCCTTAATGGTTTGGCGAAGACCACAGCTTTAGCTTTCGCAACATCGCCTGACTGAATGTTTATTTACAGCCTTGGGTAAACAAAGATGAAGCTGCACGATGTTCGCTTTTCATTTCCTTCAATTCTTAAACGGCCTTTTTGAACTTATTGGCCCCTATTTATCTTTTTCGTGTTTAGCCGGTTTATTCGCACGTTATGGAGATCATTGTGTTAGTTTAATCCATATGAAATATAATTGTCATAACATATAATTTTGATCCTTTTCGGAGTGAATCAATTCGCTTCTTCAGACGTCCTGGTTTTGTCGTCGCTCGCTCCCTCGGACTAAAGCAGGGGCACAAGAAGTTTCTTTTCCTATCATCGTAAGGATTCTAGACGGGTTAGATTTTTTCATTTTCAAACAGGTTAGAACGTACAACGTCATCGTCTTGATTAGTTCTCAATCAACTTGTTCTGTGTAGATCAAAATAATTTACAGTAAACAAGTAAACTATATACGAGCAGGATTTGAAAAGAAACTTCCTGATGCAAGTACACCCAGTTAGACTCGTATATTCTGTCAAAATTTATTTGCCAAAGGAAACTTGTTATATATTTAAAAGTAGGGGCTCCAAAGTAGGAAACTATAGCTAGAACCAAGGGGATAGATTATTTTGTATATTTTTATCTTAACTTATATTGTCACAAAATAAGGAGGGATCATCGGTTCTGTTATGTTCCTCACAGCTGCTTGGAGTAAAGGAAATCTAAGAAAAGACTTCAGAATTCAAAACACAACAGTAAATCCGTTTCGTTATAACTTAAGGCTTATTCATAACATCTACATTAACTACAAATAATATTTGGCAAACAAGAAAGCAAAACTTTCTTGTTGAGTTGCGAAACAAGTTGAGGTCAATTTGGCCACGGTAAAAGGTGGCAGGAAATATATTTATAAAAGATAACAAAATCATAAATATATATTAAATTATAAAACTCGTTTTACACAAACTATAGCACAGCAAAGTATTTATAAGCTTGAGTTTATTTTTTGTCTGTACTTAGGTTTTGTAAACGAATAATAAATGGAGTGATTGTTTAGGTGCATGTTCTAGCTTGGAGCAAAAGTTGACATATAATAACCTGAATCAACACAACTTTTTGTATTGGATATATTAAAATTAAACGTTGAAAAACATCCTTTTTTACTGATACAGGAATCTTTTGCTTTGACCCTTTCTCATTTGCTAATCTTCGTCACTACATAAACGGAGTTGAAAGAGATTGCTGACCCTTTCAACACCGGTAGCAGCTCACTACTTTGACGACGGGCCCCAGTGCAAAATACGGAGATGACATAAACATTAGAGCTGGCTAGCTAAACCATCAGAAAAACTGAAGAGTGAATGCAAATCAACCGCAAGGTTGATCTTATGAAGAAGGTCTTCTTTATCAGGGGAGCAATCTTTTCTTTTTCAATAGCGTCGTTTCCATCCCACAACATGGTACTTCAGCCTTGGCACAACCAAATTACCCTTTCTTGACCCGGGCATCTTTCTATGAAACCATGAACACCACGTTTTTTGTTCCAACTGCAATGCGGTTGTTTATCGATCTATTCAGGTCTTTTTTGTTCATTTGGTGGAACATCAGACGATGTATTTTGCGATAGAAAACGCCAAGAGAAAGAGGGTAGACTAGACGGCGTTTAAATCGAAGTAACACACTGTTAACTCTTGAATCTAATTTCATGACATGGAAGCCACTTGTGAGCTTAAGCAAGAGCAGAAATACAGGCTTTTGCTGCTCAAAATTCATCATAGTTGCTCCAAAACCCTGTATGCCATATTACCCCGTAGGCCTCAAACATCTAGTGATGATCAGAATGCCTGAGGAGGCTGTTGGTTGCTTTTTTGGTGTTGTAAATGGAGGGTAAACTGACACGAAGCATTATATACAAAAGCTGGAGTTGACTCCAAACTGTCTGCCAGAATTTAAGCCTTCATTAGTGATTAGGAAGAAGTGTTTTCTTGAAAGCTGTTTTGAAGAATAAGCTAGCGAGGCGGATACAAGCCAAATACTTGGCGATGGAATTGTGAGGTGTACCACATGAATTTGAGTCCTTTTTCCATTGTAAAATTATAAAAGCGTTGATTGAGATAATCCTTTCTAGCTTCTACCTAGCAATTTCAAAATGCTATACTAACGCATTTGTGAGTGATTCAAACTCACTGTCCACTGATTTCGGAGCTTAGGAGTACTTTCTCAATAATCTATTCCTCTTAAACCGAGTTATTTCTCAAGTGGTTTTATTTTTAGCAACGGAGAAATGCACAGATCGTGTGAATGCAGCCACGAATCGAACACCCGTGCTTGTAATCCGAAACCATCGAGTTTGCGAAGTCAGCGTCTGCATGTCTAACTTCAGCACTCGTGTGTACTTGGCTTTGGATATCAGTTTTCCGAAAGCATCGCGTCAGCTTCAAAGCTTTGAAACATAGACAAAAATAAACTAAGGGCATTCAAGAAAACAAACTCGAAAGTAACTTTAAGCAGTGAAAAAGATCGGGTCACCTGGCTTCATTTTACGGTCTCTGGTAAGTGCCACGTTGACTTCACTTTTACGTCTTCCCGCTCTTTTGCCGGTTATGTCATATTTGGAAGCCTGTTTATTCCTTCAAGCTCTGTAGAATGGTTTAGACTTACCATTGGAAGTCTAGAACATTGAAATGAGTTTATTCGATTTGACAGTCCGCGTGACGGGCCCACTGTTAGCGGCAAAAAGCGAAACCAGAGTAACATACAGATGCAGGCCATGTTTCTCTTCTCAAGCTTAATATGAGAAGGAACTATAAACTGTTACACGTTATAAGCAAACAGTATTTTACCGCTATTGCCGAAGTCCTTCCCATTTTGACTAGCGGTGGAAATAAGCCTTACGATTATCTTGAACAAACTTCTGCATGTCCCAGAAATGGGGTATTTATCGATAAACAAACTGGTGTGATTGCCTTACATGGACATAGAAACTTCAAAGTAGCGCATGTTTGTAAAGGACTGAAGCTTGTTAGTGCGTCGTCTTTGTTGTTGTTAATCTATGTTTTCACGTAGCAGTGAGAATTAAACGTGTTCGTGTTTCTTCTAATTTGATCAGTATAGACTCATAAAACGGTGTCTTGTTTAGCTGTGGTAGCGGCAAAGAATGCTATCGAAGGAATTCGTAATTTATCTGAACCGCTCACGTCCGCGACAATCGCTTCCAAATGTTCATAGTCAACTGTACACGATGAGCATAAAATAAACCCAGTATCAGCTAAATCTGTGTTGAAAGTTTGAAGAAATTCAGAAGAGGCATCATACCGTAGAAACAGTCATCCTGATGCTGATCCCAACTGACCTTCAAATGATGACCATTAGAAACTAAATACTCAGTGACCTCTGTCACAGCTATGGTTTTTGAAGATTTCTCCTTCTACCTAACACGGCCATCATTTTATCCATTTTGAGTCGCATCAACGAAACCATTAATTCTCACCATGCTAATCTTGTTTAACCCTAGGGCCTTGCTTTAGGGATGGATTTCTTAAGTTGCTTCCCCTCCAAAACGTTGAAATTCTTTGTCCAACTTGAATTCGTATTCAAATTCCATAGTGACTCTCTCTTTTGTTGCTTCGAATTCTTGAAAATCCATGTGTAAATCCTAGGTAATTTTTCACTTCCTGGCGTGGTAAAATACAATTTGCTCTTGTTTCACCTTCTAACTTCTCTTCCTTGTACAACGTTCAACGGATGTGATCCGTTTCAAAAAACATTTGTGGAACCCTCCGCTTTGAGGGATAGTTCTGTTTCCGTGCCTGGTTTGTTCTGAGAATATGATACCTCGGGAAGTTGAATAAAATAGCGAAGTAGCTTACACATAAAGGCCTAAGAATGACTGGCGGTTTGACATACGGTCGCGTTATAATGACAGATTTTTATTGTAAAATCTTTAGAGTGACTACTCTTATTATGATATATATACAAACTTTTGAAGGCATCTTGAGTGTGTGTGAATGAATGTCGGTCGTGGATTTACAGAATATAAATGACAAATCTAACTGTGTATGCCTGCCTCTTTTCTCAAGTGTAATATAGCAAACTTATTAAGATCTCCCTTTCTTTTCAATTCATAAATTGTGCTGTGGCAGATAGTTAAATTAATTCTACCTAAACTCTAGCCTCTTCAAAGAGAAATATTGTTTATCAGCGCTTCTGAGACAGCTTGAGGCGTCATCCTCTCAGGCCATAGGATACACTGAGGTCTTTGACAAATAGAAACCAATGTATTGTTATAAACATACTGGTTTTTGTCTCAAGAAGAGCAATATTCAAAGGAAACCTGTCACTAGGATAAAAATTAGGACAAGATTTTCAATTTGTACAAAAACCTTTCTTGTAGAGAAATGAGATGAGGGAAATACCCTTGCTGAAGTTCACTAAGCTTGGGACTGAGATCTGGTTCTGTGTTCTGTTCAAAATCTGTCCTTTTGAAAAGTGTATCAAGGTGTATTTTGTACTTGTTGACCTCACATCAACCTCAGACTAGAAATACCAAAGACCAATTCTTATTTCAATTAGGAAAAAATGAAAATTAACCTCCTTGTTTCAGATACAACCTCTTTTACAGTCTCCGTGAAGGAAACACAAAGAATTGTAAGGGGTTTTATTTTACATTGATGACAAATGAAAGGAAACATTCCTTACTTTTATCATAATCTTGTGTGGTTTTGGTCAAGAATTAGAATAAACCTCAATAAACCACTCTCTGAATTTTTCACAAAAATTTAGCAGTTCCTTCTCGGTGGCCGTTGTATTTTGTCCCTATAATGGTTTTTAAATTACTATCATATGGTTAATGAGTACATTGGTCGACTCTGATAGCCGTAAAGACCTCATTAGGGTTGGCAGCTTTGCTGAAAGTTCCCTCAAAAACCGACAGATTTTTGATTAATGCTGAAATATTCGCCGTTGTACCTGACAATCTACTAGAGTTCGCGATCACCACCTCGCAGGCCGTTTGGTTTACATGTGATTGTGATAGGTCATAACTGATTGAGTTTCGTATCTATTCTAAAATATTAAGAGATGAGGAACAAAATACTCTTCAGTGATAATGTGGTACTCAAAAAATAGCAAGATCTGATCATTAGAATATCGCGCGTACAAATAAGTTTTCAATGGCAATTTCTTTACTGCTTCAGGGAACAGACCACCTGGGGTAGATATCCCAGAAAATAGAACTGTTTTTATTATGTCTGTGAAGCTATTTTCGTAGGTTTTGTTTGGGTGACTGGAATATTCTATTGTGATCATTCATGCCCAAAAGGAATAATGGCGATCGCGTTTAAAGTGACCCGACCATCAGCCTTAGAATAATGCATTCTCCGTTTGACATTCGTTCTATCCTGCCTATCCGGACACCCAGTGTCCGGTTTCAAGAGTGGTTTATTGTTTAGCGCGTGCGATCGTTTGGTGAAAGGCAAGCTATGGACAAATCTGTAGGCATCACCTAAACTACTTGATTCTTTTGAAGTGCTCGGGGTAATTTCACGGACGTATTCGACCATTAAAAGCTTGTGGAAAGCCGTTTTGGAGAGCACTGGTTATAGCTATCGAGAACAGATGAACCTAAACGACGACGCGAACGAAAATATTGATCAATGCCTGAACACGAAACATGAAACTACATGAAAAATTGTTTGTTTTTATTTTGTTTTCCGCTACCTTTATGTTACGCTAAACGGTCTCGGTAGTTCCTCTTCTGACACGAGAAAGACGCTACACTGGATTTGACAAGTGTAGCATTTAGTGAAGTTTTTAAGATGTTGTGAGTTGGATGTGTTGTTTTAAACTAAGTGTCGTTCATCTCCGCCCATACTGTCAGCCTCTGACAAAAGGCGTCATATCTTTGCGCTATCGAGTAGACAGGAAAATTGATAAGGAAATACAATCCATCAAAACTACTCCTGTACTATGATCATTTTAATAACACGGATCACAGCTCCGGGAAAAAAGGAAAATAGCTTTCTCTTGAACCCTAGAACCAAATTGAAAGCCCTATTAATTATTGCGTATTATTCAGCTGTGTTTGTACTTTTAACCTGGTTTATTGAAGTTGTTTTTTGTTGTTTTGGAAAAAGCTTCATCGAAGTAGAAACATTTCAAAGCCAATTATCAGCAGGTGTTAGCCAAATGTCAATCAAAAGCCACAAAAGGGGTTTCCTTCATGCCACACGATGCCACCAGACATCTACTATAGCTAACAGTGGTACTGCAGTAAAATGAATGCGAACAAAATTGTGAGTGACTGCGATTAATGATTTTCTCTTCATGAAAATTGCACCTATGGTCGGAGCTGTCTTTTCTGGTAATGCATGTTTCCGGGTTAACTTTCCTCCAATAATTTCAAAATTGATCTAGATTACCGTGTTGTTAGTTTTCAATGGAATGACACGCCCCAAAGACTATGTAAAAGATTTGTGATAGGTAAAACAATGGACATTGAAGTGTTTAGACATATTATTTAGGTTCACTGGCTTCTCGCATTGTGATTGGTCTATCAATCTAATTGGTCCCACCACGTATTATTGAGAAGTTGCTCGGGTTTATCTTGATGTTAAGGAGAATTGTTCCAAATGTGACTTCGCTGCCACGTTTTCATGTATATTGTGCCTCTGTAGGCAAAAGAATTAGAGTCTAAGTCACATTTTTATTAGTCATTATAAGTGAAGCCTGCCTTGTTAGAAATATATTTCTACCCAGAGTTCGATTTTGAAATTTTCTGTCGAATACCTGTCTGATCAAAAACGTGTTTCTCATCACATTGTTTTGACAAGGTTCTATGGAAATCGTGAATGATGATTGACATATCAGTGAGCAAGGGCCACGAGACAAGCTTGACAATCCGTTACGGGTTGTGTTGACGGGAATACACATCTTTCTTCTGCAAGTTGACGTATTGTAAGTTTAGAAAGCTATCCAACTGAGTTAGCCCTAAACTGACTGTCAAAATTCAAGATTAGACATCGAATGTAATTTTTCGATAACAGCTCTACGACGGGAGATTAAGGGTATCCAGAGAAGGCCGAGTCTCTCGGCCAAAGTAAATGGCCATAGAGCGGGTCAGTAGAAGCAACTCTCAACTTCCTCCGCGTTGAAGACCTGTAGTGTATGTGCGCATAATATTCCTTTGATTATCTGTGATGGCGCCTTGCAATTTTAAGGTATCATCTGCATAATGTTGTGATTAATCTAATGACATGTTTTCTCTTGCAGCCGCCGTATGATGAAGTGGGAGTCTATACGACAATGTATGGCTCCATGCAGCAGCATATGAACCACACGAGCGTCAGCACAGCATACCACCATCCTGTCTCTGCTGCTACGTCTGTGATGAGCACTGTTTCTGATCTACATAAAAGAGATAAGGAAATTTTGTATGGGTATGTGAAAGGCTCTCGATTTGATTGTTATGCTTACAAATCACTATCCCGCCGACTTGGAACTCACTTTGGAAATTATTCTCGATAAACATCAACTGAGCAGTAGAGCCGCGTTGTGATCACATTGACTGGTTAATTTAAAATTGTTTTGGTGTGATATCCTTGTTTAGATCTGTTAATTCGTAAATCATCCTAGGTGCAAACACTAGATCCAATGTAACAGATAGGTCCTTTGAATCCATTCATCTTAATAACAGTAAATTAGAGGGGTATTCAACGGTGATTATAACTTTCACAGCCATCCCTTGTTCCCTCTACTCGCTCTAATCTTCGAGAAATGTGAGCTGGCAACGTGCACCCCAAGAGAACCTGGCGCAATTGGTGGCGATGTTTGCTCCTCTGCATCTTTCAATGAAGACATTCAGGCTTTCGCCAAACAGGTAAAATACTAGTAAACTACAACTAGGCTATTTTTGTCATGAAGACTCTAATGTATCTGTTATTCTGACATAATCGGACAACTTAGTGTAATGAGACGGATACAAAGTCTATTGGCAAAATACGAAACACTCTAACAAAATCACGTCGACGTTTTTGTTTGGTTATAGTTTAAGAGCGATAAGGCCATCTTCTCATCCAACCACGAAGTTGACAGCCTGGTAGGTACCAATGTATTTTTTTTAACCAAAAAATTTCATTGTATTTCTGGCTGTGTTAAAATATTTATATGAACAACCGGCTTGATTGCATTTAAATAACACCAAAATATTGCCACATGCTTGGTTGATTTTATATCTTGATTTGAGGACATGCTGTGAAGCAAGTTCTACAACACCTACTGCGTCCAGTATTTTTAAACCATGGTTCCCTCGCCGTGGTTAGTTTTTATCGTGTGTCCTAAAATAGCCCTTATTTCTCTAATCACAGATGATACAAGCTATACAAGTTCTTAGATTTCACTTACTGGAGTTAGAGAAGGTCTGTATCGATATTCACTTTAAACTTCATAGTTGTGATATTTAATTTAGCTTCAATTAATTTTATATAAAAATGTTTTCGTAAACGCATGTTTAACTAGACACTGGTCTCTCTGGGGGAAAATACCAGGATCGAAGGGTCGTCAATGAACTTTAAATAATTTTAACTGACTCTGTGCCAAAGACACTCTACGATGTGTATATAGCCAAGATGTAGCCAGACATTTTCAGACTATCATTTGCATAATGCATAAATTACGCTTATCTTATGATAGAAATTTAATCTCTTCTTGTCAGTTGTCTTATACGTTGGATTTCTAAGGTATTTCTGAACGTTTGTACAACAGTAAAGTTAAACGTTAAAGTCATTATGGATAACTTTTGGGCCTAAATTTGTATCCTCATGTTTTTAGGTGCACGAGTTGTGCGACAATTTTTGTAAACGCTACATAAGTTGTCTGAAGGGTAAAATGCCCATAGACCTTGTCATGGACGAGAAAGAAAACGGAGGGAAAAGTAAAAGTGATGGCGAACTTGGGCCCGACTCTCCTACAGACGATTCTCAGGTACCAACAGGACAGTAGTTGAAGTCAGTGAAGCTTGTGTCCAAACCTTGCCACGCGAGCGTTTGATTTTTTTTGATACCCGATGTTTCACTTTGACCAGAGTACTTGAAGATTCTCTCTTCCGCGATTACAAACTTGTTTTATACCATCAAATTATCTCTTCTAAGTGGATGAAGGCTATTAGACGAGTGATAGCCATTTCTCGGGCTCTTAAATCAAAGGGTTTTAGGAACCCCCAATTTCTCTTACCATCGATCATCATGGTATTTACGAAACATCCCGTGGCGATGTTTTGCAAACTCATATTGTTTAGAGCATGATGGGACTTTTTCTCCAGGCATAAAAGAAGTTATATGGCTTATATTAAAGTCCACTGAAGTGCTAAATCGACAGTAGAGACATTCCAATACCGTCAGTATTCGACACTTATTTTGTCAAGTATATTTATTACGGTACGACAGCGATTTCGACGGATTGACGTGTTGAAAAACCTTGAAGTTTCTCTCGTGCCCTTAGAACTTGATAATTTATCTAAGATCAAATTTAGACACTCTCTTCTGCGTGACAATAAATACTTAGGTTGAGCAGAAGTAGCTGTCTTCGGTGTGGTTTGGTGAAATAAACCTGTCGGATTTAGTCCCATCATTGCGAAACCAAAGAGTTTCCTCGGCCAATGGGTCTAGAATGCGCCACTGGTAATCTGGGCTTTTGAACCCAACGGTCACCCGGTTCGGTTTCTTAGAAAATGTAAATTTTTTTTTTGAGGTGTCGTTTTATTGGGATTGTGCACAATTAGTGTTCATTGTAGTTAGACAGCACTCCCTCCACCTCATAGCCATAAGCATTGACAAAAATTAGGTTATATGTCGTTGTCTACACTTTGGCTTTGCTTTTCTCATTCACGGGCTGTCAGAGTATTGAAAGGGGATTCAATTGTTCGTCAGTGTTGGTGTAATAATACGCTCCATTCACGCGATGATTAATTGATGGTTTTATTATTCTCTTAACACAGCTAACCGGTACTCCTTCATGGCAGGCGAGTTTAGGTTTGGATAACCAAAACTCAGGGCAAAATTCTCAACCTTCATCCCAAACGCCTTCAGATCCCGGGGCCGATTGTCCGGTCACACCGGAAGGTAGGGGAATAAAACTTACTTTTTTTTATTAAAATCGACAGTTTGATCATTTCTTTATTAAATTGTTTCCGTATTCGATGTCTTTTTAATAATGTCTTCAATAATAAATCAGTAAAGATAAATTTATCAGGGTACTGTTTTATCATCTTTTATTATGGTAAGCGCAAGACCCCCTTCCTATTGTAGTAATCTACGACAGCGATTATTCGAAAAGTTTGCCTGAATAGTGAAATTATTGGTCCGAGGATGGGGTTTATTCTTGGAAGGCTTTTATTGAGTTGAAAGCTTGTCGTCTGTGTTGACACAGCTGCACAAAGGCCTCCTTTCTCCTCGTAATTAAAAAGAATATCATTTTACGTTTCTAGCGACACGTTAGATAAGTCATATGCAAATTTCTTTCGATTTTTTTTATGCCCCAATTGAAAACTTGTTCTCATTATGTGTCACTTAAACTGAGTTACAAAATCGACGTCACTTCGTTAGCTCATTGCGGTTGATGACTTTGTTCTCTACATTTCAAATAACCTTAAGTCCGTTCCGTTGTGGCAGATCGAAGGTTGCGCGCGAAACACAAGTACGTTCAACCGCTGCGCGGGGTTCACGGGGCACGTCCGATTGCGTGTTATACCTTCACTACACATATCATATAGAGTTGGCTTGCGAATACAAACCGTCTGTCTGTTCTGAAAGATGACACAAAAGAGGGCTTGCACAAACACGGTTAATTGTCCGCAAAAAATTGCAATTAGCGCTCAAGCGAACGGCTTTAAAGAAGTACCTGGACTAAAGTTAACCGGTATCTTATAACGAAACAAAAGGGGGATTGCAGTGACAGAACTTGTTTTGACAGAAGGAGGTCGCTGAAATTAACAGAAGCCAACAGATCTGCCAGTATAGTTTACAGATTTGTCAATGTAATGGGTCACGATGAATCCGACGCTAGCATGCTAGTATATGTTTACCAAAGGAGGAATTTCCCATCCTCTCTGGGCTTCCCGCATTTCCATAAAGTGTTTCCTAAGTTCTCTATGATAAACAACCACGTTGCGTTAGAATTGACTGCCATTGGCCACATCTTGTGCAATTAATCGAGGGGGAGGGCCATACGATTTAAAGCAATTCTGATATGAAACGGATCTCGAGTCCCCCTTAGAGGTTTAATGTAGAGAGATTTCATAGAGCCCATTTAAGTCAGAAAATATGTGTATTTTACAATATTGAATCTGATAATAGTCTGCCCGAGGCTAAGTGCGTGTGTACTGTTCTATTCTCTCTTTGCTTTTCCATTTGACATTTATCCATGATCCGTGATATATCTGACAAGATAGCCTCTTGCAATTTCCTCCCGTAATTTCCTGAAGTACTGTCAACGAATTATTCATTATGCTTTCATTGTCACTTATAACTACAATCACTAAGGAAGTTGTACAAGTCTTCGATAGGTCGACATGAGTGGAGCATCACTCGAGTGCAAGGCTCAGTAATTCATTACTATCATCTCCCCTGTTAGTGCTACCCTTCTCGATCCGCGGCCACTCCCTCACTGAATAGAGCCTTGTGTGAATCGAGTTCATAGCAGTTCATAGCTACATTGTATAGTCATGCCTCTTGGGGACGGCGACCATCCTCGTGAGTTCTACTGTTGTCAGGATCGCATAACAGGTGAAGAAATAATCAGACTTGGGGTAACTAGAGGCTTTTGTGAACACTTAAGTGATTCTGAAAAGGTTTGTCAAGTACCAAGTGTTAGGTATGACAACTTTAAGCACCTCAGTTCTTTATAGTTTTGCCACGATCTTCAAAAACTTGCCACCTTCGAAATGCAAGGGCATTTCACCGGTTTGTTTTCCGCAAAAAGGCAACAAAAACTACAGCGCCCGGTGATATTGTGTCTTTATCGTATTAGGGCATTGTTTACAATTTTTTTTTCGCGTGTCCAGTTTCATTTCACTTCTTGCCATGGATCGATTCCTTCTTGATAGTTGAAAAAAAGAGTGCATTTGGATGCCTGATTATAGTCTAGGTCTATTGTAATTTTATCACTGCCCAGGAAGTGAGAGGAGAGGTTAGCGATAGTATCTTCGTTTGAGGAAATAACTCCGGTGTATGAAATATAGTTTATCTTTCAAAGTGACACCTCCATCAAAGTAAAGCTTTTTCTGTGTAGATCTCGGTAGCCTGATATTTGTCAATGTACTCTGAAAACCGTGTAGTTACTTTATCAACAGAAGTACTATCCTTACTTATAGCTTATTATTAGTGTTATATTGGGCTAAATTGTGCCCGAGTGGAGTGTTAGATACTTTAGGCCTTTGTTTTTCAGCCGATTACATATTGCTACCATAAGGACTTTTCCACCCTGTCAAAAATCCTTTCCCAGACAGATGTTTATGTCTTTACAAGTTCACTTTCATAAAACTGCTATCCATTTGTTTTTCGTACGGTTGTTTGCATTTGTGTGTTTTGCATTTTTAAAGAAATCTTATTTGCCTTTGCCAACGCTGAATTGTCATGAGGGTGTTTGTTTTTACGCGCTTACGAAAATTAATAAAAAGATTCGGAAAGTCTCATATTGGAAGAGGCCTCATTTGCGCTTCGCTGTGACAGCAGTTAGGGCTATGCTTTTAACTCATCTACGTTTCCACCATTCGTTTTAAGTGGGATTTTAGAATGACTTTTATCTTTCTGGTTTAATTATAGAATATGTCACATGTTTACTGAGTTTATATAAGACCTGTCAATCAAAACTGAATTTCGAGAATTAATCACGAAGTCAGCGTTGGGTAGGTCCTTACTCCGCTCTGGTTGTCGGGCAAAAATCCTTGGTGTTCGTTCGAAGGAGTAATTTTCTTCAGTGGCCTGCTAATGATTCCAGGTGCTAAAAGAGTTACGGTTTGCTTTCTTCTAAAGGTGTCATTAACCTAGGCTAATTGGTACACTGACAGTCCTGCCACAAGAACTCTTCTGTGGAAAGCAATACTCGAGAAAAATCCCCTTCAGTTTGTCATGCTACTCATCACAAATTTGACCAGCGTTTCAATACACCACCACATCTGAAATTGCAAGAAAGACGTTGAAATTTGCCCTTGGCAGCTTAGATAAGCTGACATAAACATTCGATATTCAAGTTTAAGCCCTCGAATTCGAAAAAAACAACGTGTTGAGGCGGGATTATTTTAGCTAGTTCAGAATCTAAACGGGTCCCACAGTACTTGACGATCTAGGATGCTAGTTCACGAACCAAGTGTGCGTTTATAAATTCTTGTTAGCTAATTGTTACAAGCAAACGATTTTCTCCGTTTATTAAATCCTTTGATAAAAGTACCGACTTCCAAGCAGAACAAAGAACAGCATTCTTGATGACCAAATTATTGAATAGTGCAAAAATGTTTGCTTCACACCTAAATCCAGACGTTTCAGACAGTCAACATTTCGGATTGTCTCTGAACTTTTTCTTTCATTATAGGACAATCTCTCAACGCTTCGATCGGATCAGATGATGGGGGAAGTGAAACGGCGGATGACGACCAAGGAAAGAAAAGCCAGAAAAAGAGAGGGATCTTCCCCAAAGCGGCCACAAACATCATGAAGGCCTGGCTGTTCCAACACCTTACGGTAAGGGTTACGGGTTGGGTATTTAGAGATATTTAGAGTGATATTGTCAATAAAGTCATAAGTGACCTTTGCAGTCATCATCCTAGTACTTTAAGACACGTATTTTACTACTTTCCCTGTAATTGTATGTGGACGGTTCATTTTTGATTCCCCTAAAGCATTTAGTACGCTACCTGGTGGCTCCCTTTGTTGTACAGTCCTTGTGCTTTAGAACAGGTTGCTTAAACTCCTTAACTTATAGTTAAAAACACTTTAATATGATGCTTGTTCATTGTATGCCTTGATTTTGGGCGTTATGTTTTGGAAAAACGGAGAAAAACAAGCTTCGCATCAGTTTGTTCTGGTACGAAACGTTTCAAGCTTCAACGGTGTCGGAAGGTCTGTTGGGTTCCTTTCGCGAGTCGGCTCTGAAGTGGTTTCAACGAAACTATTCTAAGCATTTCAACTTGGCATCGATCCCTGTGCATATGTTCAAAGGTCGAAACTGCAAAACCACGAACGTTTAAAGTTACTTTTTGAACATTGTACCATTCGTATTCATTGTGAAGTTTGTTGTTTTTGATCGAATTGACGGGTGGATTAGAGGAGGAAAGGACGAACAAGAACGAAGACATGGCACTTTTTATAGATCTCTCCCCTGTTACCGGTCCTTATACCCGCTCATCTTTAAATAGGATAAAACTAATTGGCTAAAAACGGCCAGGATAAATTTGGCTTGAAAATTAAAGTATTTTTATTCTTGTACTTTTTCGAAGAAAGGGTGTTCATGTTCACCAAAACCTTAGAAGCGAATGTCGCTTTTTCCTTGTTTGTGTGTTCAGGAGTTTGGTTATATTAGATCGTTAAAATCCCCATTAACCAAGAAGAGAATACATTGATTTTGCTATGGAGTTTCATATATAAATTAGTCTTTCCGTTTTGTTCGCGAGGACTTAAAGATAAACCCTTTTGACGTGTGGGACTTCCTTGCATGTCCTGTTCAATTAATGTACCTTCTTCGTGATGCGACATTTTTTTTCGTCATGAAAAATGACTTTTACAGTACCAATGAAGAAAGAAATCTGCCGAGACCATTTTCCCTAGACTTGGATGTATTTTTGTACCCTTTTCTGCCTTGACGGGACTTTTCAAAAAGGCTTTACATTTCTGTGGTTCTGTCTTACAAGACAAGTTGTTTTGGATGTGTGTTCCTAATCCTGTCAAATCCTGAAGTCTGTTTGAAGTTGAGCGAAGTGTGTGCGCGAGACAAGTACATTCTGTTAACTTAAATTCTGAATCCTGACTAGCTATCGTTGCTGTTCTCGGCGTTTTGATTCCGAAAGGCATTCAAACTTAAATACAATGTTTGCAAAAGAAAAAGTGCTTTTTTAATTTCGGCAGAGAATACGACACATGAGATAGCCAAGCGACAGAACCGTCCAAACTTGGAAACTCATTTTCATAGAGCTTTCCCAAGTACCAGCGATTCAGTATTGTTCAGAATCCTTGTAGAGATTCAGAAATTCCCGTTACCTAAGAGTTAACTAGTCATGGTTGGTGAACACGTATAAAAAATGCCATCATCATTGAAGTTTTGCTTGTACTTTCGCAGCACGCTACGTATTCAAGAAATATATTAAAGTCTCAAGGTCTTTGTGGTTTCTTAAAAAGTCTAAACATTCAAGAAACAAAGGCTCCTTTTGCAATAAGTATAGTGAATGGCATCGTGATCACCCTCTTTATTGTGACTCAGATTTTTGTTATGAAAATAACTAGCAATTGAGATATTTTTTTGCATGCAATGAACAGAAATACTTTCGCTGTCTCGTGGTTGCACAAAAGACATCAAGTTTTAAGCTGTCGGCGGTCCTCTGTGTTGAAAAGAACGAACGCACTCTTTTTTGCTTCATTCATCTTACATACGGGTTTTATTGTGAAAGACCACTCCTTGGTTTCATGCCGCGAATACACCATGCTGATCCCTGCACGATGATACCAAAACATCGACACTAGGTTTACGCTGGGACATTTCTGACTCAAATTAATCCATCAGAAGGTTCAGATAGACCAGAATATAGCCAAGCAATCAAACAAAAACGTATGTC
Organism: Anemonia viridis; assembly: GCA_900234385.1. NCBI lineage: Eukaryota > Metazoa > Cnidaria > Anthozoa > Actiniaria > Actiniidae > Anemonia > Anemonia viridis. The sequence goes on along the minus strand of OCZR010195811.1, from coordinate 10,864 downwards.
AATGTACGAAGCAGGTTGCAAGTGGAATGTAGTCAGTCAGTGACAGGAAGATAAAAGCTATAGAATATTCCTTTCACTGTGAATGTTCTTTCTGTCATATTTCAAGCATTCACTTCTCAACCCTTAATCCTACTTCAGGTTGATAGGCTTTTAATTTCTAACGTTTAAGGTAATATGGTAGTGAGAAGGTGTCACCATTGTAATAAACAGCTAAATAGAGAGACGAAACAACAAAGCCGTTCAATCTCATGTGCCTTCTCCATTCCTTGGCACCTTTCCTTGCACACACTGAAGTTTCCTAACTCTTTCCATACAACCATTTACTAACATCTTCTGATAAGCGTTCAAATTAGTGAGCTAACGCTTAGTAGTTCACACTCGAAGCACGTAGCAAAAAGTTTCCAAAGAAACAAGATGGGAAAGATTCTGTATTCCTTTAGCACAAAAGTTTATGATCGAGCAATAGACTTTTGGTAGATAAATCTCATTTTTTTGGATTCTTTCGCAATCCGTTTCGACTGAGATTTTAGTGTATTTGAGGTTTACCGCTTGTCATGATATGTTATTTATATATTACATGTGTTTTTATTGTGTAGTTGTGAAATTAAGTTGCATCTTTTTTTTGCTTCCTTCAACAGCACCCATATCCATCAGAAGAACAGAAACGATCTTTAGCACAAGAAACTGGCCTGACAATTCTTCAAGTAAACAATTGGTAAGATGTCACAATGATAGCAATACTCTTTCAATAATGATTTACAAAGAAAACACAACGTATACACACGTCTCTCCTCAACCAAGCATCGATGCATGGAAAATCCCAAAGAATAATATGTTTTATATCTCAAAAAAGTGTTAATAATAAATGAAAACATGAAGCAACAACATAATCTTATTCTATTAATCAAATTTCCGACATACTTATTACCATTAATTTTTGCCCACCCATCTAATTGACAAAAATGTCATTCTTGTTCCATAATTAACGAGTGGGCGAGATGAATCACTTCTTAATTGCCACCAAGTTTACCAAATAAAATCAATACCGTTTCAAGATAACATGGAGGCTTTTAAAATCCAAGTCCATGGGTAATGTAAATGTCACTTTCTCTCTCCAACAAACTTGTTTCAAGGAAAAGCATACTTTTTGTCAACGTGTTCATTTTGGGAAAGAAAAAGCTTGTGTGTTATATTTGGAAAAAGAAATACAAAAATAGCTCCACGTCTTATTCTGGCTTCAACACAATTCGTAAAAATAGAGTATTAAAAGCGTTGAACAATATATGAGGAATTATATTTGAAGAGTATTGGTTTTGGCTTTGGGTGTTGAATTTGTTAAAAGTACATTTTTTTCTTTTTCCTTTGTTGTTTTTCCTTTCTTTCCTTGGGATAACGATATACTTTTCAAAATGAAATGCGAGTCTGCAACTTTTGATGTTGCTGGAACTGAACGACATGCTGACGAAAATAAGGAAGCCAAGAAAAAATTAACGAAAATTGGGTTTAACACAAAAAGCCTTTTGTCGAAGGACTGATCATCTAAATTAGTCTTCCTTTCTTTGCTCAAAACAATGCTTTTACTTTGGTCTCCTTATTAGCAGCCAGAAAGCAATCCAAACGTTTACATTCCATTTTCCTGTGCCTTTCTGTTGACTTAAGCAAAGATCTTTTGATCCCTGTCGCTCTTTGATTTCAAATTAGAGATTTTTGCAGGCATTTTTAAGCCTCAAAGATAAGCAGACAACCAGAGATAGTATCTCATTAGATTGCTTTTAAGGCAGGCCTAGCATTATTGTGCGGTTCCACGTTTCATTATACATCAATGAAAGAATGATTTGGACATGAAACACGACGTGTGCGTAGTTGTTGTGGTTCATTATCGAATCGGTCCAATTAAAAGTGACTGATGATAAACCAATGTAGAATTGCCAGTTGTCTAAAAGAATTAACGTCAGGCCATCAATGAAACCCCCAATTAACCTGTGTTGAGGTTGTCAGGAATGCCATGAATAGCGCTTAATCTGCTATGATTCGCGTCTGGGGACTTAAACAAAACAACAGCACACGATTCATGAAGTGTCCACTTTTAGAACACTGACTGTCCAAACTGTCCTATTTCGGAATAAAAGAGCAGATCCTCGTGTTCTCTATTGGCCACTGATATACCCAAATCGATCAATAGGCGACAATTAATTTAACCATCGGTCAATCTTGATTAAGTCACAATCTATCGATAATGGCTTATGCGTTTTACTAGAAATAGTCTGTTGGCAAGGGAAGTTTCCTTGTTTGTTTTCTTTGGGATTCTTAAGAATAAGATTGAAAACGAAAAAAGGCATTCATTTCTTTCTCTTGTTTGGCCGAAGACACATATTTGTTTTTTCTAACAATGTAAATTTTGTACACGTATTTTCTAGTAATCTCAAGTTCCGAAACCAACCCAAAGGTCGAGGACAAGACAATTTCCTTACACAGTATTCAATCGATTTTTTCTAAAAGCTTGGTAAACAGATTTGCCTACATGACAAACATACTTTGTTATTTAATTCTGATTTTCTTCAATGACACGTTATTCGCTTTTAACTTGACGTTTATTTTGCTTTAGTTAGTTCCGATGTCTAAGATTTTAAATTTCATATCAGGAAAATAGGTTTTGTAACTCTGGAATGCCTTGCTAGTTTTTGTTTTAAATAATTAATGATAATTGTTGAGTTATTTTATTTGATAGTGCTTCTTGCCACAGAGCAACGCATGCACAACAATGGTGCTTCTTGTCACAATGCAACCCTTGCACAACGACGCGTTTCAAATACAAACAAAAAAGAAGAACAAGAACAAGAAAGGCTGAAATTGGATAAAACATATTAGAAGAACGGTTTAAGATTAGTAAATAAAAAAGAAATTGTTCGACATTTTAAGTATTTTTGGATCACTTGCCAACAAGGCACGCAAATGGTCCTTCCAGAAATACACAAAAAAATCGACTTCCTACGAACCAGAAACTCTAACAAAGAACGTAAAAAGCCCTTGAATTTTCAAACTGATTCAGACGATGCAAATAACAGTTTATGGACCTGTTTTCTCTGACGAGACTTTTTCTTTCCATGTTGTTAGTTAAACAGACGTCCATCCTACAAACATATAAAACTGAATTATTTATCAATGCTAAACATTTTGATACTTTATAAAGGTGATAGAAAAAGATGATTCATCCAAAGAAGCGTTTCTTGTGCTGTTTCTATTCAAATGTCTTCGCAAAATTTAAATCATAGCCTGCTTTCTCTATTGCGTGTTCTTAGCCCGAAGCTCTTTATAACCTCAAAACAAAAGCGTCGGTGTGAGGACAGGTAACATTTTAACAAAAAAAGCAGCAAAATTATACAACCTTGTCCTGTTTTTAGGAGAGAAAAAAACACGAGCTGTTTTCAAACACATCAAAGGCTTTGGCAAACCCACAAGATGTTCCGCCAAGGTTTGAGTTGGCGGTCCCTTTTCAATGTAACATTTCTCCGCCCCTGTGTTCTAAGTTTATTATTTATCTTAAAGTGAAGTGCGCCGAAGTGTAGTGGTCATTTTTATCAATTATTCTCCTTACACAATGATACAACATGGCAGATGTAAGCAATCCTTTGTTTTTGAGTCGTTGTTTAGGTACATGATTTATGTAAAAGGTAACACACTGAGCTCAGCACGAGAAACAAAACGAACACGTTAACAAAAGCTTTTAAAAGACTCTCTTTAACAAAACTCCTTAAATTAGTGGAATCTAGGTCACGTACTCCTTCTCACACATTTTTTCCGTCGAAGTGATTCCAATATATTTTCAAACATATATTGAAAGATACATTTCCCTCCATAAATCGAGGGCTCCTTCGAAATAGAATCGCAGACAAAGCGTTTCAGTAAAACTTATTCCGTAGTAGCATTCCTAATCATTTATTTAGCCTGTGTTAAGGTTGAAGAAGAAAGTTTTTTTCAGCCTTTTTCAAAAAAAATTATATTTCAATGTTTAAAAAAAACCGAGACGTTTATTGATGAGAATTTCAATATATCTTTCCCAGAATGGAGGGAAAAAAGTAAAAACTAGTTAGAAACAAACACACCAAACGCATGATAAACTAGATAAATCACTTTTCTAAGATACAAGTGATATATTTTTGGTGTTTCAATGAAATCTTTCAGAAGGATCAAAATTCATTTACAAAGTGCCACGAAATGAATAACATGCCATGTGACAATAACATTTGTGAAGATTATTGTGAAGGTTGGTGTCACATTCGTGGCCAAACATGTATGTTGCTTATAACAATATGTCAAAAAAGTGGCGTGGACGACCT
>OCZR010194698.1:0-12977 GCA_900234385.1 Anemonia viridis | reverse complement strand
ATTACAAACCACCTATAGTAAACACTATCCACATGGTTGCCAGAGTTATTCGATTGTGTCGGGCGCTGGCAATGTAACAAAAAATTGTGAAAAACCACCTGTGGTGAATATTAACCAACATCTAAAGTAAGCACTTCCTTTAAGCCGTAGACATAATTATGGCTGATATTATTAATAAATTAAAGATGCTTTAGACTTGAATACATAACCCGTAAATATTGTGAAAACAAGGCATAACAAGATTACGTTTTGGGCGAGTAAAGAAAAACTCCAATCCAAATTATTTTGAATCCTCAGATTTATCGATTCTTTCAGTCAATAAGAGAAATATGTCTTTATTTACAAAATTGCGGAAAGAATACTGATAATTTATGGTTAATTATTTAGTTGTGATAATCTGATTACTATTAAAACTACGTCCGACAATTATCAAATTTAGGGCCAAGATGTCCTAGCCAGTTTTGCCATCGAGTATTCTTTTTTTACATTTTTTTTATATGTAGACATATTTATCGACTTCATTTCTCGGTTTAATTGACGGAATTTAATCGACAAACGGGCGTAGTAATGAAGAAATTGGTGTTAAACTACAGAAAAAAATAGATAAATAAAAAGGAGAGAGAGAGTTTTCAAAATCATCCACGTGAATTACGAGTTTTCGTATTTTCAAGTAATCCCTGAACTTTTTTCGCGACGAAACAATCGTGCACATTTTTGTTTACCGATTTTAATGAATTGAAATTATAAAATATCATTTGCGAGGTATGACCACAAAGAGTGTAGTTTGATGAAGTAAATTTAATAAATAACATGTGTTCCTGACATCTATCCATGCTTTGCAGTTCCTTTCCTGATTTTATCTCATTTCCGAGTGATTAATAAAGTTCAAAACAATCCGTGCCATTGTGCATTTTAGTTTACATTTTCTGACCTCTTAAACTCACATACTTTCTTGCAATTACTTGGAGAAACTTAATAAAATATATAAGTTATAACTTTTTTTAGTTTTACCGCATTCTTTTCCACTCAATTTCATCGTTTACAATCAACCGTTAAGTTTTTAAGACCTTTATTCATAGAAAAAATATTATTCAAGAAAATGTGCTTATTTTCTTGACTTGATTTATTTCATATTTTTCAGGAAGATTTCCCGAGATTTTGGGCTAAAATTCTCATAAATATATCAAATTGACGATTAAATTATTATGTTTTGAATGTTAAACCTTAAACAACCAGCTGTGTCTTCCTGAAAGGCGTTTTCAATATGTGGAAGTTTTGTACAAAATATATGCGTGTTCGATTGCTGGTGGTTGCTTTGTAAAGAGATTAATAGTTATTGCTGGAAAATTCTGAAGCAAATCTTCTCTTTTTGTGGTAGAGTGTTATTTTTTTTGAGCTAAAGCTTAAAAATAAGGCTGTAAAAAGATTTTGTGAATTAACTCGAGCTCCTTGAATATAAACAATCAGAGAATGTAGTAAAAGAGCTTTTGTTGTGTGTGTGTGAATTTAGGCGCCAACAATCGACAACTTCAGCAATATGCAAAAATTTGCGTTGTTTTTTTGCCATGTTCTCTCACTCTTTCATTTTCTTCTTGGCTTCGTATTCTTTCATATTTTCGAATAACAAAAAGTAACTTGCTTAATACAGGCAAATCCAGCAGATAATCCTCTGTCGTTACGAATTTCAAAAAATCATTTAAAAAAACCTCAATATTGAAAAGGAAAAATCGTAGTATTAGTTCGGAATAATGGTATGTTACGTCAAGTGTGATGATATGTATAAAACAATAACAAAGAAAAAAACGAACTTACCGACTAATCTTGTCACAGTAAAAAAGACTGCAAGACCATAAAGAAAATGAGAAGCCATCTTGTTCTGTCTTTAGTGAATAAGAAGGAAAAACGTTAATACAATGAAATACGTAGCAAATATACGAATGGGACTAGCAAAAATGGTTGCCATGAATGTGTTGCGGCCGTATGCCACAAAAAGCAGTGGAAATTGCAATGAGTATGTATAGTTTAACGCTTTACCTTGCTCGAGCTTTGAATGAAAAGTCCGGACCACGACTCGTTTACGCTTAAGTACTGTGCCGAAAGCGGTACATCAAATATTTACAACTTTGAAAGCTAAACTTTGCATCCGAGTTCGTACATACGTGTGATCAGTTCAGGTCTTTCTCGCGTCCGTTTCTAAGTATACGAGTTTTGGAGATTATGTGCGATTAACACTTTAAACTATTCTCGTCATTTAATATTAATGGCTCATATTTTTGATATCACTGGAATTGCTTGGTATAGGTGATAAATTGAAAAGAGAAGTTGTTATTACAAGAATAAAACTTGATTGAACTTATTAAAAACGCATATTAAAATATTTTGAAAATTGGACATATTATAACTTTGCTTCATTTCTATTTTAAGGATTTACAACCAGCAAGAGTCTGCAATGATTCTCATTAAAGCAAAACGAAATATCATGGTTCGACATTCAGTACTGATAAAACGACATCAATAGCTTTCAGTGCCTGAATTTGTTGATATTTGAGCTTCCTATTTCGCCACCTTTTTATGACATTCAAACAAAATGTCGACAAGAACATAAGCACTTAATAATATGTAATTTTGTGCGAACGTTTTCTCTCGTTTGATCGACAGGTCGTTAAAAAATTCGGCCTTCTACTTATTATTATATTGTTGATTAAGAATTTCATCGTCAAAATATTAAAAAATTTTATTCGGAATTCAAAAGATTTTTCAAGACAACATCACTTCTATTTTACTTATTTTCGCTGACATGATAGTAGTGAGTTTTACATCGATTACTATAATTCAATTTTTCTTAAGGTAGCATGCGTTTACACGTATATGAAAGCTGCTCTGCTATGTGTTTGATCACCATGTTTGTCAAAATTGAAGCCTTGTTCTAATAAGAACAATGATTCTGCGAACCAATCATTAAGAGTAACTAAAGATTTCGTCTAAGAGATAAATTAGAAAAAAAAAACCGAGGAAAAAAATAGGGTAAAGATAGTAGAATAGCCTACGAACAAGTGTACTTGGTGAATCAAGTATCTCAGAGAAGAGAACCTACCTTACAAAGAACTTCGGGAAATCACCAGTGTCAGTGATATATGGAACATCAATCCGGAAACAAACTGCTCATTTTACACTAGAAATTAGATAAGTAATAAGTAAGTAAAATAAAAATCGCTTTGCCACTTGTTTTTTTCCCCCAGTTCGTTCTGTCTAGTCTGCCTTGGCAGAATTTCTGATTAGAAATCGATACAATCATTAAAACCTGTATCTGATTAGCAAATACATTAATGTAAAATAATGCTAATTAATATATAAGACGAAGCTAGGACTTGTTCAGTTCTGTACACGTCAATAATCAAAACGTGGGTGAAGGAGTGCTCAAACTACAATATGAAGTTATTATTAATTTAGTATAGATCACCAATTTAATACTAGCATAAATACAATAGTTACAACCACAGTACTACAGCTGCACGCTGAAATTTGGTTTTTCGCTTCCGTCAATCAATGATAATCAGTCGGTACCTTTTATATTTTTGACTGGCGGCAGTGAAAAAACAAATTCCAACGAGAAACTCGCAACTTCAGAGTTCGCATGTTTATGAAAATTTCAGTAACTTCGAACGATCATATATATCAAATTGTTTTTCTTTTCCGATTCTTTATTATGCTTCGGCTATACCGAAACTCAGTAAAGTTGAATTTAAAATTGATCAATCATTTTTTTTCCGGCTGAAGGTTGGACTGGCTCAATCAAAGGGATTCACTGAATTTAAGCTTCAGAATCAGGGAGATGCGACTTGATTACCATCTGGAACGATCGCAAGAAATTCAGTTCTTTCCTGTAGACTTCCAGTCTATTCTTCTTCTGACATTATTTGCATATGAATATAGTATAATTATCAATACTGTATAATATATCTATTTCAGGCTAGATATTGAAATAACTAACAATATGAAAAACGCAACCTTACTTTCACCAACCTTCAAGTTATTTTTGCCGGAAATAAAAAAGGTTGTCGGCGTCCGCTAACGCGATATGCAATAGGGGATAGACCATGGGCAATAAGTCATGAAGATAGTTTATTCCAAAATCTATTTAAAGGCCTCGATTTTTCGTGTTTTATTATAGCAATAATCAGGTAAATAAGATTAAATATGTTCATTGATATAGTGTATACAATCAGCTTTACAGCCGGCCGCCATCTTGGTTTAATAAAAATGATACATTTTGGTTGCATTTGTCAGATGTTGTTTATAAATCAGGCTTCTTTTGGAAACCAAATTATCAAAATACGACCTTGGCAAAATAAGCTTCAGTTCATGCGAACTCTGTAGTTGCAAGTTACTCGTTGGAATTAGGTTTTTCACTGCCGCCAGTCAAAAATATAAAAAGTACCGACTGATTTTCATTGATTGACGGAAGCGAAAAACCAAATTTCAGCGTGCAGCTCGCAGTCACTGAGTTCGCATGTTTGTGAAAATAGCAGTAAGCAGATTAAACTATATAAATTTTTAATAAAAATATGCCACTGGGCAGTTAAGAGTGATTCAACGACGAAACACCCCATGAATGTCCATTGTCAGTGGTTACTACTTCCTGTAAACAAAACAAATAAGTAAAAAAGAAAGCAAGAAACTGCTGCTGTTTTATTTTCGTTTTAGTTTAGCAGGGAGAATTAGACTGATGTTTTATGCCGTAAGAACGTAAATTATAATAAAACAAAATACAGGTAATTGAAATTGGTTTCGAATATTTATTCATTTGATTATTTATATAATTTTCACGCTCTCTATCTAATTCTGCTAATGTTTCCTGAAAGTAATTTTTGAAGCTATCAAGCGGCCTTATATATCAGCAGAATCACGCTTTCCTTGATAAAATAATTATAATAATTAAGAATTACGCCAATATCGAATGAATCCAGGCAATGAAAAAAGGTTGTTTTGAGGGAGAATTTTATTGGAGTGGTCTTCTTTTCACTCATGCTCATGAAGACATTTTCATTCATTTCTTGTTTTATTTTTATTATTTCAAATGTATTCATTCCTTTAGGCCTAATTTTTGAAGAAACTTAGTTTTTCTGAAGCAAATAATTGGTAACGAGAGGAATAAGTGAAAAGATGTTGGGCCGGTGAGCAAGTGCGTTTTGGCGCGAAATTTTCCCGCCAATTTAACAGGAAATCTATAAGTACAAAACTCTTGTTATGCAAGGCTTTTCTGTTATCTAAACATAATAATAATAATAATAATAACAACAACAACAACAACAACAATAATAATAATAATAATAATAATAATAATAATGATATTTATTGAGGAAGCTCACATCACATCACGTGGTTTTCGGTGAGGTGCTACAAAATAACACTATATAAATTAAAATTACAGATTAAATAATATGCCGACAGGAAATCGAAATATTCAGCTAATTTGAAATTACAAGTGAGAAGATCGAAAAGCAATATAAGACAAACAAGAGCCGTTAATGATATATAAGTGTTTATTCATTGTTTTACTTTCAGAAAAACTCTAAGAAAGAAATATGTTTTTTGGCTTGTGCCTTAAAACGTTGCAAGCTTGTTGCTTCGCGTAAACTAGCTGGAAAAGAGTTCCATTCTTCAGCCAAGCTGTAGTATTGGGTTTGTTTGCCCCAACTTCGGTTAGCCAAAGGCAAATGATTGCCATAATGTCGAATGTTCATATGTATATTCCGGCAGAGTATATATTTTTTTCGGCTTCTTTTCGAAACTGTTAATTGCAAAAATTATTTTAAGACCTGGCGAGTAAAATCAATAAATATCAAACAAAAAGATCATTAGTAACTATGACAAAAACAAGATGAGCAAAGAATCCTGTTGTAAAGGATGTGATTGAAAGAGAAAACTCTTGAAACATTCAGTTTGGCCATCGCTTCCATCGCTAATGGGTCTTTGTTTACTTCACCGCTGGAAACATTCAGTTTGGCCATCGCTTCCATCGCTAATGGGTCTTTGTTTACTTCAACTAATACTAGAACTTAAGTGAAGATCCATATTTCTAAGAGTGTTACGAAAGCATGAAAGAGTATTTCAGGAGAATAGATACTTTTAGCTTGAGCGTCATGTTTTCTCATTTCAGACTAAGTGTCATTCCCTAGAGTATAATTTCTTTGTTTAATGGTTCAGTGCACTCGACACTCGAGAAGACAGATGAAAAGGGACACAACTCTAACAAAGAATCTTATTCTAAAGAGGATGACACACAGTCTGAAACTGGAAACGTTATGTCCATTGTGAAAAGACCAGCTAATATCACTGAATGTCGATCTATTAATAGATGGGTGTCATTTCTAGTTTCAATACTTAATGTGATAGCATTTTGGTTTGATAAATAAACTGAAAAGCTTCAATATAAGGTATCAAGTGCAATCAAAAGCTAAAATGTTTTCTTTGTACAACTAGTACTAACTATGAAACAAGTATCTATGGTATGGAGTATTTTAATAATACTTATTTATTTATTTAGATTTATATAATTTCATCATAGTTACTTATTTAGCATAGTAGAGCCACCTGGCGGAATCATTATTATAATATCACCTTCATCATCATGTATCATCATCACAATCATCATCATCATCATCATTATTATTATGATTATCAATATCAAACTCGATATACTGATCCATCTATCGAAATAACTGACTGAAATATCTTTTTTAAGATTCAGTTGAACATAATTATTGTTTTTGTAAAGAAGTTATACTTATCAATTTCTCTCACGACTGTGGGTAATTTGTCGTTAAAACCATACAACAAGATATACAGTCAACCTCCAACATTTTTCAAGGGTACCTTTTTTATTCTCTTAAGAATGATTCCAAACCGTGAACATCATCCAACATGTCTGCCACTTTTATCCCCTTAGGAATGATCCCAAACCACCTAGAGTGAACATCATCCAACATGGCTGCTACTTTTATTGCATTAGAAATGATTCCAAACCACCTAGAGTGAGCATCATCCAATATAGCTGCCTCAGTCTTTCATAAACCTTTTTTTCCAAAAATGAAACAATGAAAAATGAATACCAGCACTAAAAAAAGCACCTTGAATTTTAATTCACCCTGGAAAGTTTCATGACGTTAGGTGTTATATCGGCCGAGAAACCTTTTTTTTGAAAATCGCCAGATTAACCGGCAAAGTAATGTATGTCCGTATACCCCCAGACATATATTTGTCTGTAAATTTCGTGATTTTCAAAAAGTGTTTTCTCCGCTGATATAACTCCTAACATCATTAAAACTTTCCTAGGTTACTAAATCATGGTGCTCTTTTTAATGCTGGTATTCAGTTTTAATTTCAATCTATTTAAATTTTCGGGCGCCATTTTGGAAAAAGGTCTATTTACGTATGGAGAAATCGGGTTTCCTGTGGTCAAGAAAACCGGGTTCCCTTTTTTTGGTTTCCAGTCCCTTTTCGGTCAGCGGAAATCAAAATGGCCGACAAGTCAGCATGTTTTTACTCGAAAAACTGTAAGTCTTGAAAGTTTTCGTGAAGAAAAGTGCATTTTTAGGGTTAGAAATTTATTTTACCTTCAAAATATGGTAAGAATACATTCCTTATAAGGTAAAGCTCGAGCGTAGAAATGATTCCAAACCACCTATAGTGAGTATCATGCAACTGATTGCCGACGCACGCTTCAAAATTAACTGAATTAACATTTTTTTCGGTTTGAAAAATATGAATTTAATAACATCTTTATAGTATTGATGTATACCCGTGACTCGGTACTCATCTTCATAAGAGTTTAACTCTGTCTTTATATATGAAGATTTTTTCTTATTATATAAGAATAAATTATATAATGATAATCTACTGAGAGCTATAACATGCTTTAATTAAGGCGAGGATAAGCCGGTATTCTAAAGTGCAGTCAAAAGCTAGGAATATTCTAAACCAAAACTCAACTCAGACGACAAGGAGCCACTCCTTGGAGCTTGAAGTTTTTGATAAAATTGACTTTCTTTTATACTGAATTTCCGTTTAGGCTAAAACATTAATTCATCTAAAAATGAAATTTGAAATCAATTTTTATTTAAATGTTTGATTTCAGCTATTTTGACTAATCTCAATCATTCGACATGTTTAATTGATATAAACTTTTGTGGTTTTGGTTCACAAAAGCAAAAAAAAAATTCATTTTGAATCCTTCACTTCCTTACGCACTTTAAAATCGTATGTGCCTTCCATTAGCGTGAATAATATCGCCCGCATTTCATCGCACTAAAAATATCTTCTTTTTTGTGAAGCTGAGATCATTGTTCCTAAAAGTGGTTTTCATTTCAACAAGAAAGCAGGTAGTTGTTCACAGCATGACAGAATCAGAAAGTCGTGGTTCGAAATTTTATTAACCTTGAAATTCAAAATTATAAAGTATTCACAGTATTCTTGTCCTTTTCCTTGAGTCTTCAAAACAAGGGCAGTTCTTAAAAGAAACCACTAAAATATACAGCTTTGGCGGCTTATCATAAGGAAAGGACTTTTTGGGATGGTCCAAATTAAGATTTGAAAATTTAAATGAATTTGATTAGATCAGGTGTAATGATTACTTTGGTCTTGAAAATATTAGCAAATCGCTTAAATACTACAACATTTACCTTAAATCATTCTTAGCTATGGTATTTGACAAATGGCTAAATGCTAACAAGTTGCACTCACATGAATTGATGTTAAAACCATTGAATATCGGTCAGGTCAAGGCTTGCTTTCCCGAGCTTGTTATTTGCAGTTATCTTGGATTAATAAATTTTACACCGTAGTGAATAGAAGAGCTAAATTTTTGTTGTTATTTGCATGTTCTTGTTTTTCGCTTTTCTTAAATTAGCTCTCAGGAACAAGCAATTCTAAAATTACTTTTCAAAGAGTATTGCTACCAATTTTACAAACTGAGTACTGAGGAAGAATTCTTGTACATAAAACAAGACACAAATATTAAACACAAATACCTCGCACAATTGTTATTGCATTGATTCAGATTAACCGCGTGTACTAAGATTTTAAAATTATCCATCTCTTTATAAAACAATGGTGTTAAAAACTCAGGCAAACAATAAGAAGAAACTAGTGCTTATTATAAGATATAATTTGAAGAATTTCTTTTTATATCAGAAAGGAAGTGTGAATCAATTCCATTCATCCATTGCCACTCTGCAGTCGACTCAACACTCAACCAGCGAGTAATCTATTCTAAAATGGTCTCAAAATCATACTCTCAAATTCATGCAAGTGACAAAACTCAGACCTTACCTTGAATGGTTTTAGAAAAGAAGACTGAAGGCTGTAAGACTACTTGTAGAGCTAGATAAAGGTGATATTCTGAATTATAATCTAATTGATCTTGCTATAAGCATTTTATTTAAAAAGGAAGCTGATTGGCTATAATCTCGAGCAGTTCCATATGCCAATCACAGATGATCATCATTGCCAAAATGAACGAGACAATCCGGCTTTTAATTTGTTAATCTGGCCTACAGTTGCTCTTCCTAAAAAGCTCCCAATATCAGCTGGTTTCAATAACTCTTAATTGATAAATCGGATGTCAAATGATCTGGCTTTTATCGCCGGGGTAATTTCTAATGAGTTTCAGGGAAATGCTGGTAGTTGAAGTTAGTTTGTTTGCGAAACCATTGGTACTGAGTAGCCTAAGCCATAAAATAAAATGCATGATTCTTAATAATAATTAAACTTCAGTGCTACGTCAGCCATGATAACGTTTTATACTTCTATCTATACCAGAATCCTTTTCAAATTGCTTTCTTATTTAAATTTTCAATTCCTTCGCGAATACAAAAACAATAGTTTTAATTAACTAACAAAAGCTACTTGAAAAGGATTCTGGTATAGATAGAAGTATAAAACGTCATCAAGTTTGGGGCTTATACACATGACATCATGTGCGGGTAGACTGCTATTTTGGCTCGTTTTTCGCTTTTTAAAATTGAGGTGGTGAACATAATAACATTACTATTCTCGTTCCCAGGCTTCCTCAATAAAAATCAGAGGCTCCGGGCAAGTCTAAATTTCTATCGAATTTCATTGGCTGTTGAATATAACACGACAGCAACAAACTCTTATTGGTCGAAAGGATAAGCAAATATACAAACGGGAACTAAGCATTTGTCGAGCATATAAAACGTTTGCAAAGATAAGACACGTAAATAAGCCGTTAAAAGGTTGAGCCGGCATTTTATGGTCAGCGATCCTGAGATAGTGCATGAGCTCTGACGACCTGCTCGCAAGACTCTGGCTTCAATGCAGTCTGTAGGATCCTAGGGAAGCAAGCAAGTGGAGGGGCAATGATGACGCCCGCCCCAAATAATTTTTGAAACTGCTCTACCAGCGAGTGACCATGCTACGGGCCCTGAAGAACCTACGATTTGGCTAATGAATAGGGTCTGGAAACGAGAATGTAACATTACATTCTGTGCTCTACTCATTAACAACTTCATTCGTCCATATCCTGAAACAAAAACGCTCTTTATCAACTCTTGGAAATCTTTACCGATACACTAAAACAAAAACTAACTGAGGCAACTCACAGATCAAGCCGGAATTTTGCACGTTAGCCTTGCAAAGGGAGGAAAACACGAAGCAATAAGGAAGCTCAAAAATCGAAAATGATTGACTTTTATTTACTAAGACTGATATTTAACTACGACTATTAAAATGAAATGAAAACATTTTGAGTAAGCATTGAAATTGCTCAATTTAATTGAATGACGTTGGCGTGGATAAGAATTTGAGAACATCTTCATTTTACAAAGAATAACTAAATTATCTCTTTGCTACAATAAACAGAATCGAAGGAATGCGGTTAACATATCCATAACGTCTGATATTTGAGAACTGAACAACTAACTATGCAATTAAAAGTAAAGTATATGTCATCTCAGTATAAAACTCGGATCATATTATAAACCGAATTTACCA
Source organism: Anemonia viridis (assembly GCA_900234385.1). NCBI lineage: Eukaryota > Metazoa > Cnidaria > Anthozoa > Actiniaria > Actiniidae > Anemonia > Anemonia viridis. The sequence goes on along the minus strand of OCZR010194698.1, from coordinate 1,964 downwards.
TTAATTTCGTGACGCCAATCATTATTTAAGTAGTGCAAACTCATATTTACATAGCTTTCCTAAATGTATCTAAAAACTGCCAAAATGATTAACATTTAGGGACTGAATGTGAAACTGAATATATTGTCCAGGGACATTGTCATTTTTACTGACGTCCGACGTTGGAATAAGGCCGTGTTGTTCTAGACAGACTATGGCTGTAGTTCGGAACTTTGCTCAGCCGTTTGTGTATTCTATTTGTGGAAGTTTTTCAAAGCGACACTGTGTTTGGGCATCGATAGCAATATATTATGGTATATATCTTTTAAATGTAATTATTTTTCCTAAATAAGAGCGTTCGACAATTAATATAAGCCACAAATTAAAGTAGAATGATTAATCAAAATAAAACGTTCGTTATAATTGCACCAACCAATTTAGGCTATCTTCTCTTTAAGACAAAGCGTTGTTCAGTTGCTCAGAGCGAAATCTTTGTCAGGCTGTAGCTTTTTTATTTTTTGATTACAATTTGGGTAGGCTAGGATAACCGCCTTTTTTAATGAAATTCTGTTTCGGATACCTTAGAAACTGAGCTAATTACAATATTACGAGATTTGTTCTCAGGATAGAAATAATGAAAAGAGATCTCTGAAAAATTGCCTTTTCGAAAATGGTGTTTCTTAAAAGGATGTTTTCAATATACAACGGTACCAGTAATTTCAATTTTGAGGATTAATGATCTATTCCGCTTTATTTAATTATATTGCCAACGTTTTGATATATTTAGCCGTCAAATTCTCCATTATTAGGAACCCTGGCTTTCACTCTAAAAATCGTTCGCCGATGGGTGAAATTAAAAAGGAAATTACCAAAAAAATCTTATTCAAAGTGTTTTTCAACCGAAATACCACAAGAGAAACTTGTGGCTTTACGTGGGAAGAGAACTTTTTGTGTTAAAACAAACTCACCTTAATCAGTCTTTAAAGTGGAGCTGAGCCGCTTAAGAATCAAGTGTAGCCCTTCTCTTCGAGAAAAGTGTTAATATTGAATATTTAATACTGTGGTACGGACTTTGGATTGATCGACTTTCCAGATGATATAGGCGCGCAATGCATTATGGGTCAAAAAGTATTTTCGTATTTCACCTCGAAACAAATTAGTTTCTTCCTCCAAGGGCAAATATTGGCTTTTTTTTGAAAAATCGTCTATGAATCTTTAGTTTTGAAGAAAAATTCCTTGTTTTACTACTTATTTTTAATTATTATTGTAGCTGTTGTTGCATGCACGAAATGTCACCAACTTTGCAATTGTTCATTGGCTGATCCTCAAGTTCCAGCTTTCGAAGCAAAACCACACGACTATATCTCAAGTAAATATCATATATTACGTTAGTTCGTGATTGGCCGGCAGTCGCTGGCAGATAAGTTCAATGAAAGTTTAATCAGACAAAAAGAAAACTCAAACGCTTAGCTTGTTTATACAGTACTTGGAAACCACACATGCATAATGTATTTTATCTGTGGAAGGCGTTTAATCAACTTGAAGTCGAAAGGTAACCTAGGGGAGTGTTACAACTTCAGTTTTTTAACTAGGAAAATTTTTCCCAATTAAATTTCTTTCTTTTTACAATAGAGTTACCACTGATACTTACCACATAAGTTAAAACTGACCTAGAACCTCCGTAGGCCAGTGCAAGAGAATTATTGACAACAAGGTTTGGAAAAAATCTCGGCTGTTATTAACCATATCCCGCTGATCGAATAGTGCTCTCATAAATATTTTGCATTGTGTTTTTCTAACCTAATTTTAGTCCAGAAATGTTTTTTAAACTTATTTAGGTTTTTTTCTTTTGTTGTTCGGCTGTTGTTGTTGTTGTTTTTGTTTGTGTGTTTTTCTGTGTGTGTGTGAATATTCTAAATTTATCTAAAGCGATTATTAATATAAGAAAAACTAAAAGTAAGCGTAAATGGGGTCAATATACTATG
>OCZR010193869.1:0-21500 GCA_900234385.1 Anemonia viridis | reverse complement strand
TCAGTTTGGGATACCTGTGGTGTAACCCTTGTAATGTCATGTGTGTGTAGGGCATGTTATTGTGTGTTGGTAACCTGTAGGTTCAGTTTGTGGAAGAGGTCTGAGTTTGATTCCCAGGAATCTGACCTTACATCTTTGTTTCAACTTCTTTGAGTTTGGTATTCCTGTGGTATGAACATTGTAATGTCATTGGTACGTAGAGCATGTTGTAGTGTGTTGGAACCCTGTAGGTTCAGTTTGTGGAAGAGGTCTGAGTTTGATTCCAAGGAATCTGACCTTACATCTTTGTTTCAACTTCTTTCCTATCCACATAGCATGGTGTGAACATTGTAATGTCATGTGTGCATAGAGCATGTTATTGTGTGTTGGTACCCTGTAGGCTCAGTTTGGGATACATGTACCTGTGGTGTAACCCTTGTAATTTATTTAAGGGAAAAAAAATTATATTTCCTTAAGGTAACTAAATTCCTACAGTAACCGTTTCTGAGTAATGGGCTGTACATGGAAAGTTGTTAAGTTGACTGTGCATTTTAACAACTCATTTTTTTCATAATAAATTTTTTCACTCTAGTTGGAAAGAGTACAGCAAATGAGTTTTGTTTAGTTGAGAAAAAAGGAGCCAAGATCCCAAGTATTTGCCCTACTTACTTACTACAGTGTAGGTATAAATTTGCTTGCTGTACAAGAAAGAGGGAGTTTTAATTACTAGGTTTTGTGAAATTTTCATTGTATACAAAATTGTATTTGAAGTTTTTAAGAGTTGTCATTGTTGTACAACGATCAGTTATTGGCACTTGACACTGACTTGGACGTTTGATAGTAGAAGTAGAAGCAGCACAGGGCTGTAGAGGCAAGTGAGGCAGTTGCCTCAGTATACTAACCTTTTATAAAGTTTTTCTAATCATTATAATTATTATCAAACAAATTTTTAAAAATATACAAATTGTATAAAATTGAACATTAAAAATGTCACCAAATCTCACAAAATGCTGGCAGTCACATTTCCATCCAAGAGTCTGAATTTTATAACTTTTAGGGCCCCTTTAGAGGAGGTGACCTCCTAGGTTCACATTTTCCTCTGGTTACTGTAAGCCCTGTAGCAGCAGCAGTATCTAATCAGGATTTAAACTTGATGGTGGTCAACTATTGTATTCAAAAACAGTAAATTTTGTTTTGGCTATATTGAAAATTTATAAGTAAATATTTGGTTGCACGACTTGGTTAAACTGTAATAACAAGATAAATGTGACATTTCAGTGTTGCCCAAACACTATCATCCAGCAAATGATGTAGATAATGTTAAAATAAAAATTGTCAAGGCATGCAAACAAGTCAAAGTGGACAATTTACATAGTTGCACAAGGAACTTGGACATGCATCCATGGACAATTTTTATTTTAACATTATTTACATCATTTGCCTGATCATGGTTTCCATATGACACTAAAACGTCATGTTTATCTCACTTTTATTTATTACATAATTATTGAAATTTATAAATTATATACCGGTAGCTGTATTGATTATCAATATTTTTGATACTGTGTTTTCTTTTATTTCCAGTATATTTTCCTTCTTTGAACTTAGCCATTTCTGTAAAAATGATATCATTTAGGTATGATCAAGACTTATCAATCCCTTAGCCTATCAAGGAAAAATTACAAAATTCGATTACAATAACATATAATAAAATATTCTATCCAAATATGTCATGACAGAAGAAAGACCCATGTATCACAGTTAGAATGTCTCATGACAATAAGTTAACAGTTTGAAAGAATGGAAATTAAATTTTTTGAAAATCCATTTTTTAAATTTCAAAAAAATAGCAACCTTTGATACAATTTTCTATAATAACTTGCCTAACTGAGATTGTGTTTATATCCTCCAAATGTACCGTCCCTGTTGATTTATTCTATTCCATTCTGACTGTAAATTATAGTCCTATATACTGTATGTTCAATCTTGTTTAAACCTCTGATTTTTGGCTTCATAATAAACAAAACAATCTACACTAGTGTAAAACAAAGCGAAAAAGGCAAAGTTCTATATCAGTTTAATTAATTTACCATACTAACTATGCATTATTTAATAGAAGATAAATTCAATGTGATTCTAGTGAAGAGATACATGTAAGACTGCAGAACACCTGTAATACAATTAAACAAACAAAACAGCCCTGTTAATTGCAGTGCATTTGTAGCAAAAAAAAAGCTAGGGTTATTTAATTCAATGCATATATTTGAAATCATTATAAAAAATAATCTCAATATAGAGTGCTGAGTTTGTGTAAAGCTTGGGCATTATTAAGATAATACAAACCTTAAGTTATCAATTGGTAGAAGATTATGAAGATTGTTACTGAGTTTCTGAGGCTACTTGAAAAATGACAGGAAGTTGGCAATAAGGACATGTGATTAAAACCAGAAAGTGAGTCATTTATTTGATCATACTGCAAGGAAAGAAACATTTCTCTTCTTATGTTGACTAAGTTTCTGGCAAAAGAAAAACGTCTTCATGGTTTGTATGTCACATTAGCCCTGAGGTGTACTGTTGAAGCCAACTTCAGTTGTCAAGAAGACAGCCTAATCTGGTGAGGTGTTTTGATGGATGCTCTTTGGAATTTGAACTCTTTTCAAATGGTGAGTTCTTGTTCAAATGCCTATTTTTTGAAGGTTGCTGACAGGGATTTTTTTTGAGTCATGTTGTTGTTATCATGGTATGGCATGGTTTACAGTTAGTAGTAGTAGAATGCTCACAAGAATGAACTATTGCTAACAACCAAATGAGAGGGTTATCTTATTCTTATATTAGAAAGGTCTACCTATTTGAACCTTTTTTGTGTCCTATTTTTCTCACTCAAGGTGTTTCTATAAGAAAAATGCACGAACTACATATGTATGTGCTTTTTTGTCATGATTTCTCATAAAAAGATATACTTCCAAAGCAAGAAACACCCCTTCGTATTTTGAATTTGCCATTCAATGTAGTTTTTGGTATTATGAAGGAAATATTATTCTTTACAACAGATGTTGCACTTTACAACAAAAGTTTGCAAATATTGCTAAAGTTTCCTTTAGTGATTAGAACTGCAGGGAAATTTTAAGGAGATTCCTGTATTCATGTTGCTTCATTCAGCACAAGACAAATAATTCTTAGTCAAGGCTGACCATATTTGTTTAAAATATATGAATGGAAACATATTCTTCCTGGGCTTAGAGATTCTAAAGAGTTTCTGATCACTGACAAATGGATTATGAAGAGTTTGTTCCATGTTGTGTGAATTTCTATGTCTTTGCGTCCAAGTTACGAAAAAAGCTTTAAGCACATGGTATAAGATACAGAGATAGACTTTAAGGGCTAGGATGACTAACTAGATGAATGGGATGTAATTTGAAAGATTCATGTCTTTAATAGGCCAAGCTTTGTAGTGTAAAGAATACTTTGGAAACATTTCAAGCTAAAGCACCACATAAATACTCTTGATTGAATAATCTGAAATCAGTTCCATTCAAAAAATTAGTTCTTCATAATGTTACCTCTTTGGATAAGGTAATGTATATGCTCTGTGCATTGTCTGAATATTGATGAAGAATCGGTTAGCTATTTATAAATATGCTCCAAAAAGTCCTCAAGTTAATATATCTTAACGCTTCTGTCTTCTCACTTGTTTTTATTGGTTTGGAATGTATATAGTTTTTATTTTGGTTATTAAGCTTAATTGAACGACAATATCTTAGACTCATTATAAAAACTTTTTCATAGTTTGAACTTGGCCTTATGTTTCCTTACTAAGACTTTTTACTTAGAATTTTAGCAGCTGTCATCGTTTCAACCCTTATTGAATACCCTTCTTAAGTTATTCTACCTTTTCGCCAAACGCCATTCTTTAGTTTAGAAAAAATAACTATAATTTCTTATCAATAAAAAGTAGCAATTCGCAAATAAAAAGAAACTCTCAAGAAACTGTTGCCAAAGAGAACGTCCATTCTAAACTATACATAAACTTACATCTCTGAAAATATCAGTGAGTTTTTAGCGATGTAAGAGTTCCATTGTTCATGCAGTTGTTTATAGTTTGCATCGTTTTTTCTGGTACAGCATATTCGTGGATTTACGAATTTAATAAAAATGGATCAATAATTCATCTACATCTTGTTAAATATTCATTTAATCGGGAGGGAAAAAAAGAGAGGAAAAACCAAAGACAGTGATTCCAGCCACACCCGAATACCGAAAATAGAGCCAAAAGTTCGTTCTAAGAAGTTTATGGGTTTTGTGCTTGTTGTCTAGTTAGGGTTTGCTATAACATCTAAGATAGTTCCACATTATTTTGATATGAATGTTTTTGTCTGTCATCTCGTAAGTGATAGGTATTAATTGGTTTTATTAATCAACCTGTTTTCAGAGCAGGTGGGATGTTATTTAATATCCAGGGTGTAAACCAGCTGGAAAAATAATTCGTATTTGTCCAGGTCAGTACTCTGATGCTTTCTCTTAACAGTTGTGTAACTGTACCAAGCTGTGTTCTTAAGTGCCGATGATTTTGTTTTGGGGACTCCTTTCACGGGTGACGAGCAGATATCCATTGATTCTAACATTGATGTTTAATAAAGTTGCAATTTAGCCATTACTAGAAAATCCGATCCGATCTAGTGTACTTCTTGTCGCTTCTTAAATCAGTGCGATAGTAATAATATAGGAAAATGCACAACTCGTTTCTACTCTTTGAAACCAGGAGTTATCTATGTAAAGTAAAAAGTATAAGATTATTGGATAGCACGTGGAGGACTCACCTCTCATCAATGCGGCGACCCAGTTGCAAGTCCCGCCGGGCTCGGTGTCATGTGTGAGTAGAGTTGTTAGTTAGTTATGTCCTGTGCTTCGAGGGTTTTTCCGGGTTTTCCGGTCTTCCTTCCTCCGCAAAAAATAACTTCTAAATTCTCAGTTCTATTGAAGTATTTTTTCTTGCTTCTAACAAAGCAAGTTTAGCCGGTCGAATTTCAGTACTGGTCTTGTGTATCAATGAGCAAAAAGGCTTGCATGTAGCAGAAGAGTGACTTTAGATGGAAAATACTCGTCAAAAAAGGAGGGGAAAAACTGTCAAAAAGAACACGCATTTTCGGGAATTTGATGAAAAAGTAACCACTCGTCCATTTACTGAACATGTATGACCATATTTCATGTTTTTAATGGTGATGTAAGGTGGTGACCAAGTTGTTTTCAGATTCAATATTTGTAGTACTAAGAAATGTTCAAGTTGGAGCAAGTAAATTTCATCAAGAGACCAAGAAACGTTTCTAGGGCTTCTTCATTTTCGAGTGTCCAATTTGGCAATGTTTTCAAACCTCCGGAACAATTGCATATTTTTACGAATAATTTGGCCTTGAAAGACGGGTTATCTGCTTGGACATGTGCATGCGTTCGGAATTATAGTTTCTTTTATTTATTTATTTATTAGTGACTTCCATATAGCGTATATAAAATTATAAACAAGAGAAAAGAAAAACAAGAATAATAAGACAAGTACAATGATACACTATATGAGGGGAGAAACGAACGGACTCGAAATCCCAACTAGGTTACCCCCCATAAAAAAAAAGAGAGAGAGAGAGAAGTATAGCTCCTGTAAAAGCGGTTGGTTGGCGGCAAGCCCTTCCCAAAACTCAAGACTCGAGAGCCGTGCTGTTTCCATGTAATGCTCGCAAGGCATGATAGATCTTTCGTTGACCAGGAGCTAGAAGCAACATACCGGTGTGCAGTCTTATCCAGGTCACTGATCAAATTGTCTCCTTTGCACTATATGCATAATATCGACCCGTGTACGTGACAAACAAAAGAATTGCAAATTGGAAATTGAGCTGCATTCTGACGTGCTGCAACCGTAAGGGATCTATACATAGTTTTCCAATACAATAAGCAAACATTCGGCCCACGCAGGGCAAAATAATCAGCAATTTGTTCAAAAGAAAAGGCTCGAAGCCTCCCAAAGCTTGTAAAAAACAATTCATAGAAAAGCTCACACAATAAATCCAGTAATTGATGTTATCACTTTTTTTTGCTACCAATTGCTTTATATGGCAATATATTTCGTCAAACCGGCAATCATTCAGGTCATTTGGGTATAGGAAAGGCTTTAAACCCGTAACTGAGGCCACACAGCTTATAACAGTGATAGTAGTGCAGATTGAAATGGTCACTCATTGATATCAATCATTCCATTGAAGGTCAAGCAGATTAATAAGCATAGTTATGCATGTTAACGTGAGATGGACAGGAGACGTGCCCAGACTTGAATCGGATTCCGCTTAAACGCAGTTCCTCAGAGATCAAAAATAATGTCATTAGAGGATGAGTCTGCCTTGTGTAGTATATCAGAGGCAAGTTATAGACGTATTGGTTGGAATTAATATTCGTCATACATATATGGATATCTCTTGATATCGTTAAGTCCTAAGTGTACCCATGTAGTGCCGGTAGCCCGGGTGGGGGCAGGCAGAAGATACTGGATACGCAGGAAGTGATGTCACCTTGTAGGGATGTACAGGAAGCTCAGTTGAAAGAAGAATCGGACGAAAGAGATGAAGAGTGGGAAGTCACAAAAAGGTTCTACAAAAAAAGTCTTTTTCGAATAACCCGTGTTCAGATGCACCGGAAAGCAAAATAAGCAGCCCTATTTACAACCTTTTATAGTGCATGCCTCAGGAACCCAGACTTCAGCTCATCACATCCGACTAAAACTCTCGGACATCGTTCGAGGGCAGACGTTGTAAAACTTAACCCGCTGGAGGTGTAGTAAGAGATCAGTCGGAGTATAAAACGTAGTATCCTGTTGGGCACGTTGAAGAAACCCCGCGTAAAATTCAACGTGTCCAAACACGTCCAGTCATTGGATGCTAATCTCTGCGCCATTACACGCAAGCACCCTGAGCACAGGAAAACAGCTGGGATTTCAAACCTTCAAAATTTGTTGATTCATTGATATTTAACACGAAACCCTAAGACCAAACAGCGGTAGATTTTTTACATCTATTAATAAGTATTGTTTCGATATGCACATGCTATGACCACATGTCTGTAGTAGTTTTGCTATACCATGTACTTAATGTGTGTGTGTGACTTTGACCTTGCCTTTCTAGTAATCATCACGTCATTTACATTTCCAGAATCTTCCAGAATGAAGTTCTCTTTATTCAAGGAAATTTTTGAACATATTCTGTAAAAACCTGATGCAAAAATATTCTGCCAGTGATACTGAATTAGCCTGATTCTGAGTTTGATTCTTGTTTACTTTATCTGTAGTATTGCTAGTTGTTCCTGTTTGGTTGGGGCTCCACCTATAAGTACAGGGATTATGTTCAGTGGTGTTAACAGTTCGTGTTGTTGGCCTGGTGTTTTGACCCACTAGGGAAGAACGAATGATCGAGAAGTTGTTGAGTGCTTGTTTGGATTAATTATGCTTCCTTGTTCGTGTCTACTCGGAAAGATATTCTCTTTAATCTTCATTAATAGTATATAATAGTAATGATTGAAAATTTTTTTTTCCTTTTTTAAACCATTTTTTTCGATACTCTGAAACAACCCGTGAGCTGATGAAAGTCAAGGCACGACTGGTGGAATTGGAATTTAGAATGTTAGCGTTATCGTTGTCGTAATCTTTCAAAGCAAAAATCCAACAGAATCGGACCTAAATAGGAAACAACCCACTCCTAGTTCGTTTGAGTTTCCTTTTCTCGGCAAGTTCACATTGGAGATTTGTGCTACGAAATGAACTGCGATTTTTGTGATAATTTTTGTCGTAGTCAACAATGGTAAAGTTTTAGTTCTGACATTAAGATTACCCCGGCAAATGTCTATTTAGAGGCCCAAGACAATTTTTTTTATTTTCCGGGCAAACATCGCTGCTGATGCCGCAACAAAAGTCGCCAGTGTAAACGAGTTTTTATCAGGTTTTCTATCATGAAGATTGTTTATTAGTGAGGTAAAATAACTGATAATTTTCTACTTATCTTTGATATCCTTTTCGAAAACTTATTGTACTCAATCGATCATATTTACATCATTAAAATGGAATTTCAAGTTGGTTTCCTATATCTTTAAAAAATGAAAAACGTCCAGAGAAATGTCCTATATATTGAGTTCAATCCTTCTCTAACCTTCCATCTTTGAGTAGTGCACATGGTTACAGATGAACTTTAAGTAGCTTTATATTTTTCTTATTTTCTTTTGAGATGAAGAAACATAGAGGTGCATGATGTAACAGGTGGGCAAGGTTTCCGGGTTAGAGTATTGTAAGCTGCATGTAGTAGTAGAGTAGTGGTGACTGGTAGAGTAATCATTGACACCGATATTATTAGCACTCCTTTATCAGCTGTTCCCGTAGGGTATTAACCGTTACGCTTTTATATCTTCATTTAATTTCTCTTTTTTTTCCTATTTCTTTCTCTTGTTTTCGTTCCTTTTTTCATCGTAATTTTGTTTAGATAATAGTTACATAACGTAGAGGTAGTTAATAAGTCTACAATGCACAGCTTGTATTGTTGCATTAGTTTGATCCCAGGTGTTGACAAGGAAGAGCGGGAAGCAAGTGGGATGGACCCAACAAGGTCATGGACTTTGATCGTCCCTTTTTAGATATCAGAAGCTAAGGACTTAGTAATGGGTTGTTCAGGTTGTTCAACTAGGCATGTTGAGTGAGATGTTCCCTTTGCACGCAAAAACTCGTATACTGACTTCTAAATATAGCCAGCTATGATTTAAAGATTGTTAACAACATCCTTTACTGAATGACCTTTTAATTATCATCTGTAGAATATCAATGCAATAATGATAACTGCTGAGAATTTTATTGAAATATATCTCCAATATCTAAGACAGCGATTCTAAATAAGATAGTGAAACACTTAATGACAGCTACAGTGGCGGATCCAGAATGATTTCAAGGGGGGCGACTTGTACCTTCAGTGCAAGGCATTATACGGTGTCATTTTTTTGTTTTAGTATCTTTAACTTTATTCTTATTTTATTCATCTGCAAAGGGGTTGACTTCACCCAATTCACCTCCCTGGATCTGCCCTTGAGCTTGTAAAAATGTATCATTTATAGCTGCAATAATTTTGTTTACCTTATATTATTGGTGTAGTAGTAAAGTAAAGCATGCTCTTGCTTCGTGAAGGCAAACTGATATTCAGACCTACATTAGTGATGTAATGCTTTGATAAAAGGCATAAAGAAATCTTGAAAAAAATTTATGCTTAGTGAAAAACCAGTGAACTATATGTAATATCAGGCCACTAATCAGTGTTCATTTACTGCATTTTTCGCCTTCTATTTTTTTGACTACCTTTTCCTATCGCCAGGCCACCAGTCGGTGTCCATTTTACAGATTCAGGTTGAGGTTGGAGTAACCGCGCATGATAAATTATAGTTTTGATATGCGCGCTTACTCCAACCATGACTTGAAACTATTATTCGTGGTCAATTAACAAAACTGTAAAATGGACTATTGATTAATTTCCTACTCTAAAACATATTTTAATTGAATCGGACTCGGAATCAGAGCAAAAAGTTCTCTTTTAAGAGTTAAATATTTCAGCTGTGTCGCACAGTTTCGTTTCTTTTTCGTTCTGTCTATTTTCTGGCCATGCACCTCTTCCTATTGTTTTGATTCGAATAATTTTTTTAAATGTCAATATGTGTGTATTTAAATTGGGCTGTTTGTCCTAACACGTATCACTTTCATCTCTCTCTCTTAAACGACCACTTCAGACATAGCCTTCCGCTTCAGAATGCATGCAACACAATTGGCTTCAATCGCTGATATTATAAAGCACTAACCACCATGCTAATACTTCATATACTGTACCCCCCACAAAATAAAATAAAAAAACATGTGGGGAGACTATTGCTTAATGGGAGCAAATTTAAAGTTTTGAAGAGATGTACATCAAAGTGGGACTGTCTCATCAATGAGATGCTTTAAATAAGAACAAAAAGACCTATAGATTAATCACCGCCTCAAAGTGATCTTGTTTTAATATCCTGACTTCTTTGTTTTATCCTTCATATAAAAAGTCTTAACTTAGTTTATTTTTTTCACTTGATAATGACGTTCTGGTAACGTCGAAACGTCGTCTCATGTTTTATGATATTTTATCGCAGATTTTTATGTTAAATGTTATAGTAATTCTGTATTTATTCGAAATAAAAAATTACTAGCGTTACACAGAGTAATTGTCGTCTAAGCCCTTCTACTGGTCGAATTGGAATTTGGAAGTTGACTTTTGCTGAGGGAGGAAAGTCGCACAACAACCCGCCTTGAAGCACAGGGAAGAGCTGACCAATAAGCAACTCAGCTCACTATAACATTACGACACCGAGGCCGGTGGTCCGGACGTCGGCATACCCGGGACGCACTGGCGCTCTAACCGTTACGCATGCCGTGCCTTCTAACTCTTGTTATGTTTGTTACAAAACATTTTTTGATGTAAACAAATCTTAACTTCTAGTTGTTCTTCGGTACATCAGTCTAGAGGGTTTGGTCTGTTACCAAAAGAGTCAGCCAATGGTGTGGGGTTTTTTTTCGTCGTATTCCCAAAGGGGCGGCCATTCCATCTGTCCTTAGTCTGTGAAGAGGCTCTCAAGGGGATGGCTCTCACAGGCTAATCCACCCTCGTGTAGTCACGTCGTCCTGTTTTTCCTTTATTCTTTCTTTATTTCATTTCCTTGAATCAACTTTACTATAGCCGCATGGACCTTGATCAGACTTGTAAGATTCTTCCTATGAGAATGAATACCAATATAAGACCGTGTAACCTCGTACTGAAGCGCTTGAATGCGAGGCTGCGCGTGGGAAAGCTATTGTTCTCATAAATGTAGCTGCCGTTGAGAAAGGCCCATAGTCATGCGATTATTGCACCAGAGCAATATCTTTGATTTGCTTACTACGTTCTCACGATGTTTTTAGTTTGATTCTCACGCGCACTGCTCAACAAGTCATTAATAGCCGGTAAAGTGTGCACTTACCACAAAGGTATTTGCATATGTGAGCATCACGTACGCTCTATTGTGCTCGTGGTGTTTACCATCCCAAACAATTAATAAAACACGAGTGTCAAGGGGGAGGGGTGAACGGGTTGTTATTCCTACAGAAATGAATTTCTCGTACAGCCTAGCTATTGTACTTGTACAATTAACTGTCTCGTGTTTGCTTTAATAGTATTCTTCATTACATAACCTTTCATGGACTTTCTAAAAGTACTTTTCATTTTCCTCGGGTCTTTTCTAATAATGCGCTTTTCGTATGGATCTGCTAAGGTCACGTGACTCGTCCGCCTTGTTTTAAGCTCGTGTTAGGATCTTTCATGTGACTTGTTTTATTGTGTAATCCCAGATTCGCGCTTGAGTTCTTTCGAACAAATGCCAGGACCGTTACAGGCTTTCTTGAGTAGAACCTTACACGTGCACTGATTCGAAACACAAGCGGAAGATTTAGTTTAGCGCATTAAATGATGAATGCGAGGAATTCAACGCGAAAATACCGCGGTTTGCATTCTACAATGTTGGCGACACATTACCGAGTCTATCTTGGATGTTAACTATCATATCTTGCATCTAACTGTTGACCCTCGGAATTTTCAAATGACTTGTAATGACAATTTAGAGAAGCTTACAGCATGGAAAGCAGGTGTGGTTCCATGTCTTGTCAACAAACACATGAACTGAACAATGGACATTTTTGAAGGCTGACTCACAGAAGAACGTTTGCACGTCTGTCAGTTTTAGATTACCATCTTGTTTATAGCAGCATAATGACTACAATGGGCTTGTTTTGTTTGATGTTGACTTATGAATATAGAATATGAGAGCTTTGATTGCTTGCAGTAGTTGGTGATGGTTGACCTCTTGTAAACTCATATCATACGTGTTCCCGAATCCATTCATTACGAATGACAAGTCCTAACCGGTAGAGAGGCTAAATGATATGTGCAGTGTTATTATGATGGCAATGATGATAAGTGTGGCCTTTACTTGAATTTGCAAAACAAAACAAAAAAGATAACACTTAAAAAGAGCTGTAAATAATGATGATGATGATGGCGATGATGTTGCTGATGATTATCTAAGGAAGTTTTCAATGTACAAATCAATAATGATAGTAACAATGGACTGATGATTACCATATTTAGTCAAATGTAACCAGTGGCTGGTCCGGACCTCTCGATAACCTTTGATAATGTTAGTTTTATCCATAATGATATTCATGATAAGAGGCTTATTTATAAGGTAGTTATGAACTCGTTAAAAGTTTTAATTTACGGACAGTGCCATTGTAGTATTAGGTACCTATGTAATTACTTCTTTAGTCTGCAAGGAAAAGGAAAAAAGAAATGTTGTCTACAATTTCACACTGATTACTAATAAAGATGAGATGAAAAAGTTTTGGAATTAAAAAAATTGATATTTTTTTTCTACTCAGTGTTCAAGGACAATATCGATGTAGTATTAAGTAAGGATGAAATTACTTGTTCATTCTGAAAAAAAAAAGAAAAAAATAAAACATTTTTGCATTTTTTCGCCATTGGAAAGCTGCAAGAGTTTTGGAGTTTAATATGATATGATATGTTTTTCTACTCATTGCCATATGCAGTATTATTACTTATTCTATTCTACAAAAATAGCACATGCAATGATACCGGTAGGAAAAGTAATATTTCCTGCTATTTTGTATGTAAGAGATATCATAGAGACGAATTATTCCTGAATATTTCCTTATTTAGGAACAGCATTTTGTTCTCTAATCACAAGCCAAGTATCTTTTTATTGTCCACGCGCTCAGCTTTCCATATTTGGTCGTTTATGCTGTAATACTCAGCAAAGCTTCCTGTTGCTCCGTCAATGCTTAACTGGTGGCGCGCGAACCTCGCTTTGTGATTGGTCCATTTGGGTTCACATGATGCGATAGCAGCGACCTTATGTCGTTAGCTAGGTGTGACTTTAGCCGCGTCTGACACTCCTTTGAGTCACAAGACCAGCTCCATCAGTTGTGCATTTCCTGTAAATCTAAACTAGCATACACTCGAGTTTGAACGAGGGTCAACTAGGCTGTTAAAGAGGCCAGCTTTTCAACATTATTTTCCTAATTGCTTTTCATTTGTTGTTGTCGGGGTCATTGTTGTTGTTTTTACTGCAAGGTTGCTATTCACTAACATGATATCCATTATGAAGACTGCGACGTATTCGCACCCCTGTAGGTGTTTTTTGCCTTTTAGTTCGGATTTAGGATTCAAATTTGACTTTTTTTGTTGATGATGAAGGCGACGAAATGAAAAGTCATCCCATTTTCTCAACACTTTCTTCGCTTTTTACTCCCATTTGAAAGTGATTGTTTCAGCACGACTCATTTCTCAACTCTCTTCCTTCTTAACAAAACCGTGCTATGCTGATTGACCTCATTTCTTATTCTTCATATGCTATTTAGCCCCTGGATAACTGAGGGCTACGTGCATCAGTATGTCGTCCGCAGCGCCCGTCCGTAAAATTCAAACTGTGATCCGCTCATACATATTTTTTGTCTGTTTGTATAGATACATTACTCTATTCAACATGTAATAAGTTAAGGATTCTATTTGTGTAATTGTTTTTGTTCTTTGTATTCTTTACATTTATCGAGTACTCATCGACATTTCGGCGCCGTTTTGCGAAGATGTTTATCTTGAGAAACAAATCGCTCTTTTTTGCCGAACCAAAAGGAAGTGCGGTTTTTGACTTCCGGTTATATCCCTGTACTGGTTTGTATGAAGGCTTAGACTATTGTCATCCAATAAACACGGAAAAGTTGCTCTGACCTGAAGAATGATTAGCATAATTCATGTGTATGTGAATTAATTCAGTAAACAAGCTGAAGTGTCCAAGGGACTTTCATTTTGAATTCCATCGTCCTATCGCTTTTTCATAACACTCCCCAAGTGTCAACTGTGGTTTCCTGTAAGTTTATAAGCTAGGCGTGGGAGAAATTAAAAACTACGATGGCCCCTTTGCTAAACCCTGTTCAACTTGAACCAAATGAGATCTCAGCATTAGTTCCAGCCCTCCACGGGCACATGACAGTATATTGACATCCCTATATGTCAAATAGTGTGCTATGATTGGTGGAGATGTGACAGTCAGTCTAGAACTAATGTGTGTAGTGACAGTCCGTAAGAAGTAAACAGACTGCGTCGATTACACATAGAAAAAAAAAGTTCGCATGTACTGCACGGATCGAAATGGTTCAGAATTAGGAGAGCTTCCGAGCGCGTAACAGTTAGCGCGATGGTGCTTAGCGCTGATCATACCTCCACTGCCGACTACTTTGAAATGGCTAATCCCGGTGTTTTTGATCAACAGGATGAGATACATTCGTTCATTGAAGCTCTGCTTCCCCACGTTAAGGCCTTTGCTTATACGTGGTTTAATTTGCAAGCGAGAAAGCGAAAGCATTACAAGAAACACGAAGTTCGAATGACACCGGCTGAGGAAAAGAGATGTAAAGAGGAATTGGATGCTGAAGCTCCAGAAATTAAAACTAAATGGGCCTCTAGGCTGCTTGGAAAACTTAGAAAAGACATCAATGATGATTGTAGAGAAGAATTTGTCACGGCGATCGCCGGAGCGAAGCCCGGCTCGAGCTGTCGTTGTGTCATTTCAAAACATGACCAGAAAGGCAAAATGCGTCGGATTGATTGCCTTCGCCAGGCTGACAAAGTCTGGAGGTTGGACTTAGTAATGGTGATTTTATTCCGGGGAATTCCTTTAGAGAGTACTGACGGTGAACGGCTTGGGAAATCTGAATACTGCCATCATCCAGGACTGTGTGTTTTACCAAACCACATTACAGTCACAGTAAGGGAACTGGACTTGTACCTCACCAATTTCATGTGCACCAGAGGTAAAATATTTTATACTAAATTGATCTAAAATTCTAACCCAGCTGTACTCTCAAAAACTTGAGACAGTCCGATATATTAACTAAGTTTTAATAGAATTTTCCAAGTTGTTTATCTAAGACGAGTTTACCTGCTCATAGCACTAATCAACAAGTTGAAGATGAGGTTTCTGTTTAAAAATTTATTGCTATGCTGTATTTAAGTTCTTACTTAATTCCAGTTGCACGCTTATTTGATGGCTATTATATCTGGTCATATTTGGCTGCTCAGATTTTTAACCAACTTGTTCTTTTTTCGTCATTTTCGCAGAGCATAAAGAAGATTCCGACACTCAAAGTGGCCACGGCTCGCCCGCAGACCAGCAAGCTCGAATACAAAAACGTAAGCATAAATATTTAATAGATTTTCCATTGTAGCTTATTCTAGCAGCATTTTAGCTTGTTTCTAATCTTTATAAGAAATTTAAGCTTGAAATTTCACGCTAATGCTGTCACTTCGCTTGGCTACCTCGTTTCGTGTTGTTGTTTTGACACAGACACGTGCACTCATTTGAACAGAATTAACTCACCATTATGCTTTTGTTTCGATATTCCTGGCGCGTTTACCTCCTTGTAGGCAGCTTTCGTCCTCTCAAGTCCCCAAATGAACAACATTTGAAATTCCTCCCGCCAAATCTCCTAAACGTCACGAAAAAATAGTGGGTTTGCAAAGTTTTTTGGGATTTTTTGTGTGTGTTTAGGCAGTTGACGATGAGTATGTGAGCTCGTGTCGTCGACCCTTTCGAGGTCCTGCGACATAACAACTAGTTACTCTTCTTATGGACAGTCTAGGGGGCGATGAACGAGATAAAACTTTTATTTTGTCTCGTAAAGATTGATACATGAAAAATTCACCAACAGGCATTGCAACAATAAAATAAGTGGTTCCCTATCACATAAGCGCAAGTATTTTTTTTTGTTTTCTCTTCAATATCTTTTTGAGTCAATCAATCTTGATGGATTAAACTAGCTGTTGAACAATGGCGTATGTATTCTGCGTGACGAACAGCCCTCTTAAGAGCTGATATAATCCCGTGAAGATGAATTTATAGCCCTGTTAATAGTGAAGGTCCATCTTGGCTGTAAATGCCCGTCTAGGCTCTAATTGTTATTAAACTTTTCGTCAAGCACTGTGGCTTGTGTAATGTCTTAATGACGTATATTATTATCATAATATCTCATTTAAAATTTCATACATTATGTCTTTTTTATCGAGGATAACACGGATTGGGTGACTAGATGTAGTAAATAGTTTCACGTACTTCTAAACTGTTCGTTAAATTCAACCGGAAAAATTAAATTTGCGTCGCTTTTCATGTTGTATCTCAATTAGTCTCAAAGGAATAATGAATGTGTTTGGATACAAAGTTTAATATTCATCAAAGCTCGAATGTTCGCCTCAATAAACTCTAGAGTTATTCCCGTTTTGACTTTGAAATGACACACTGTCAGATGTCTCCTGTTGCGAAAAAAATTCTTGTGCTCTTGGTCATCGTATGTTCGTCGATCCAAGAGGTAAAATTACAAACTAGCGAAAGAATATTTCTGCAGAAATAGGGTATTGGGACAGGAAAGCGTGGACTCATAGTGACTGCGCTGCAGAGCACGGCTTAGGATTGAATTACAACCACAACTACGAGATATCTACGAAAAAAAGTTCATTTATATAAAAAAAAATATTTTAAAAAGTTCACATTGCTTGTACTCTTATTTAGTCATCCTCTGAGCTAGAGTCACTGATAAAATGTAGATGAAGGGATACAATGAAGGAGAATGGATATGTTTGCTAGGTATGTTTAACGTGACTTTGGTACATGATATCTTTATTATTCTGGGGGATAATAATTTCCCCCTGAAGTCATGTTTGAGAGTCCTTAAGGGTCATGACATTCACTGACGTTGTATGGTTTTCTGTGTTGATAGGCATATATAAGCACAGCAAGTAGAGACCATTAATCTCCTGCATGATCTCCTCTTTATACTTCCCAAGAAACTAGATCATATTGTCTTTGTAAATCCAAAAGCTTATAAGAGCTTAAATGGGCATTAAATCATGTGCTTTACCAGTGAAACTGGTTGGTAATTAACATGAAGGACAATTGTATCATTTGTCGTCAAGTCATTGCTCTTGTTACTCTAGTCCTCAACCCTCTCATTACAGGCTCTTTTGTTCTTGTACATATGTGATGAGGCCTGTCAGTGGTCAGTTCAACAATAGCTATCAGTAGTAATCGTAATTGACAATAGCTATTGTTCTAGTTCGGTCTTGCTTATCATGCTGAATCAAGTAGTACATGTATCGTGAACTCTTTTGTACAAACCTATACTTGTAAATTACTGATCTCTCATTCTGCCAGGTATCACCCAGTCAACTGCTGTGTTAAAGGAAGAATAAGGGTGTACATATTAAGGAAATAGTAATTTTTACAAGGGAAATAGTGTTAAGTTCTGCTTGTAGTATATCAGTTTCATTGAATATATCTGTAGGTGCTGATGGAAACACTAATAATACAGTGAAGAGCTGTCATGAACAATGAAGAACAGATGGTTTAGAATGCCATAGGGCTCATTTATGCCATCATAGTTTCCTGTACTCATGATTTAACTGCTCAATTTTGTGGTTTCAACAAGTAAATGAGGTTTTGTAAAACCCCACAAATCCTGGAAGTTGTTTGACTTCTCTGAGCAGGTCATCCTCTTCTCATTGTTTTGTTGTTATTTATAGATGAATAAAAAAAGAACATTGATATCAACACCATATACTATAATTAATTCTCCTAGTTTTATCCCTGACTAATGCACCTCTACTACTATGGATTGTGTTTTCCAGATGTTAATCAATCAGCAGAAATGCTCTTTTCTATGACATCCAAAACATGTTCAGTCATATTTCTTTTAGAGTAATTGTGGGCAAGGGTAAGGGTTGAGGTTTGATTGAAGGTTTGCTACATACTCATATAACAATACAATCAAAGTAATATATATTTATTTGTCACTTACAAGTATGGTCCTGTTGATTGAATAATAGATTCTTCTAAATGAGATTTAACAAACTAGGTTTCCATAAGCCACTTCATGGTTTCATCCACCATCTTTAATCAGGATTTTCAAAATTTAAACTTTTTTTGAAAATATATTTTTGCTGTTATGTATGAGCCTTAAGACAAATATGGATGTTAAAAAGCTACAAATTGAGAAAAATAAGATTCTTGTTTTCCAAGTAAAATGATTGGCTTCTGAGTTATGGAAATTATAGAAAACTGATCAGGTCTTAAATGGTAGTTATAAATTACTTGCATTGGTCTTATTTTCAGTCCAACAACTGGTGTACATGCCTGCTGATTATTGAAGTTTAAATTTTGAAAATCTGGGGTCAAATTGATCCAAATTTTTTTATATATTTTGCCGGGTTTGCCCTGATTCAAGATTGTGGACAATATCATGAAGTGGCTTGTTCTGTCTACTGATAAGGCTGCTTAACAAGAGCCAAAATGCTATTTAAACAGTAATATTTCTGTTTGAATCTTATTAGGGATAACAGGCACTAATCATTAACTCTGATCTGTCAATATATATCTTCCTTTTCAAACCATATTTACTAAAAGAAGACAAATAATTGTTATCATTATGATAATATCTATTATTGATAAAGTGCAAAATAGCCTTCAAATATAATTTTAATGCACTTAAAACATGTGAATACCTAAAACCGTTTTTGCCTTTTTTCATATCAATCATTTTTTGCTTTGCACACACCCTAATATTACTGTCTGAATACAGGAGAAAAACCTCCAGCAAAAAATACTTAACAAAGAAATGGCTGAAATTCTCACTATTGCAAATGCTTACTTTTATAGACACCAAGTGATAGAACTGATTGTGTCTGCTGTAACGAGAGTTGACTGTAGCATATTTTAGTTTGATAATTCGCAACTACATTAAAAAAAGATAACATGAAAGTGATGTACTTTTGTTTTTATTTATCTTCTTTTTCAATTATTGCAATAAATAATTTGAGATTTCATAATTATGAAAATGTATAGCTACAATGGACGAGTGGAATCCTAGATAAGAGCTTGAAAATTCACTTTACATGTTACTCCAAGTTTCATGCTTAGTGCATATTTCTTGTATGTTTATTAATAGTACCTGCAAATTTTGTCACAGTACAATCTCTTCTCTATGTGCTTATAAATTTATTTGCCCTTGTGAAAGATTTTTTGCCTGATAAAAACAAAAATGCATTTGTCATAGTGGCGAGAGCCTGACCTCACCAAACAACCCAGTTTCAATTCTGATTATGTAAATTCATTGTTCATTCCCATTTATTTCATTTTATTATTTCACATTATATTATTTTATCTTACTTTATTTGATTCATTGAGTGGATCGCATTGGATCCTCTGTAGCATGTTAATGCTTATCTAAGATTGCTCACTGAATAAGTCTTACAAGGAATTCTTATATTTATTTTTTTCTTTCTTTTTCAGTATCAAGGGAGAACAATCTTGTCCTTTCTGGTGTTTTTACAGTCCCAGAGCTGTACAAGTGTTCTAAAAGTGAGTAGTTACATATTCTACTTTATCACTTGTAATCTGCCTGTAGCAGCACCTGTTCACCTTTGTGCTCTATTTGTACTCCCATCTGTTGCATTACTTAACCAACACAATACCTATTATTGTCATATAGCATGGTGGCCTTGTTTCCTATCCCTGCTGTGGTAGCAAGGTCCCAAAAATTTGTTAGTCAATACACATGCATTTATTTGGTCTTATGATGTTGCTTTTCTCATATCAAGCAATAATTTTCAGCTTAATATTTTCAACCTTTGTCACATTTGAGTTCTGTGTAGTTAAGACTTTAAGGCGTCAGTTCAATAATAACATGTTAAGAGTGCATGTTAATACTAGAAGAGTGATTCAGGCAAGAAAGCTAGTCCATACTTCATTTTGTGGTTTTTGCTACTCATCTCCATTCCCCCCTTCCTTCTACCCCAGCTGTGACCACTCCCTCTTATCCACCCCTCACATGTCACCCCTAACTTCTCAGTTTTGGTTCACACTTTCAATGTTCTGAATGGTTAAATAATTCTTCCAAGTATTTCACATGATTTTGAAACCAGAGTTGTTCCGAGTAATATGTGGTTTGACATGAGGTCATCAAAGCTAAAACCAAGGAATGTCCTTAGGTTTCATGCACTCTTCCAAGTAAGAGAGCATAACCACATTACTAACTTGGAAACTGACCTCAACCTTACAAACCAGCTTTGTGGCTAAAATAGAAGTAGGCTTTGGAGTTTATTTATACAAGTCATTAAGTATTCAAATTAGTTATACAGAAATATGTCCTATTGACATGAGTCATGCCAGGCCAGAAGCTTCAGTGCTAGTGCTACACAACCATTGCATATCATTCCACTCACGAGCCACAGCTTGATCTTTGATCATTCTTAAGAATTCTTTACAAGTTTTACAATTTTCCAATTCTTTATGAGCACCTTTATCATGTGTATTAAGAGATGACACATGCCCCTTACAAATTGGATTACCTGGATCATTCTGTAGCTAGTATGTCAACTGTCACTTTTAACTTTAGAATATTTAGTCATAAATATCATTAGTGATGGAGCATGTCAATATTAACAGTCCTATTCCTGACAGGGTAATGCCTAAGTTCCTTATACAATCATATAATGTTTTTTTTTTGTAGCTCCTATCAATTATGGTGGTTCTAATCAAGGTCTGGTATTATCTGGCTTTGAAAGCCCTCCCTACATGCCAGACACAAGCCTTGAACAAAGATTCCCACAAGCATTAAACATTCATCAAAGGTCAGACCCTTTTGAGATGCGCTACAGAAAGAAAAGCAGAACACTCAGCTCAATATCTTCTGTTGATGAAGACTTGGGGGATGAGGAATATGTGCACTCTCCCTCTGGTTTCTCACCACAGACTAGTGGTTGGCCAAATGAGATGGATGGAAGTGAGTCATAGATTCAATGTGTTAGAATAAAATATATCAGGGGTGGATCCTGGAGTGTTTTCAGGGAGTGTGCTGCATTACAAGGGTACCCACATAAGAAAAACAATTAAGAAAAAAGAAAAAGATATCATCCAAGAAAGAAAAAGTTATCATATTTTGGACACTTGGGGATGCTCAAGATGGAAGTAGGAAGACAAAGGAAAGTCCCAAGGAGGGGTACACACCTTAGAATCAAAGTAAATTGTTTTGTTTTTTTTTGAAGTGGGGGCACAAAGGCTATGAGGGGAGGTACTAACTCCCAGCATCTGTCCCTGTATAGGAAACCTGTATGTATTGTAGAATGATAATACCTAGTAGTTACTAGTTGGGACTGCACTTAATACAACAGTTGAATAGGATGGAAACATAAACATTCTGTAATATAAGGCCATTGCTAAGTTTCCGGCTTGAAACATATCATTTAACAATATATCTTGACTAACCTTTTGATATATCTTGACTTTTTCTTGTTGTAGATGTGGTTCAATCTCCAGTTATGCCATTTCCAGTAAAG
>OCZR010193548.1:16354-27441 GCA_900234385.1 Anemonia viridis | reverse complement strand
TTCAGTTCATTAGCACCTTTTGTCTTACTATTCTCACGAGGAAATACAAATTTGAATAAGAAAGAAAATGTACAAAACATTCTGGTAGAGAAGGTCAAATGACGCCATCATGCAAACGTCCTATTGCCTTATACATACTCTTACTTTCATCCAATGGAGTTCGAAGTTCTTTTGATACTAATCGTTAGCTTTTCTCATGGCATGCAATGATAAACAATTTTTAGTTTTGAAAAACAATGTTTTTATAATTATTTCTAAGCGTTGGTTTGTCTTCGTTTCAATCCCATGATGCAATATTGTGACGTTAACCGAGGAAAGTGCTAATTGAACTAACGTATAAGCGTATATCCGACCTTTGCGTCGGATTCAAGAAGGAAAGTGTTACTCAAAAATAACCAGTCCTTGGAAACTCCTTTTAAAACAAGTGACTGATTTCTTTCAATATCTTTAGTTTGCTTGATAGTAACAACTTGGAACTGATCCAAAATTATTCCTTTTATGGTGCTTTCAAGCTGCAGACAATGTAAGTAACTAAACTTGAATCTCTGAGGAATAATATTTAATTGAATCATGGAGCATTTTCGTGAGCATGTCCGTCAGTGAATAAGTGAGTAACACCACAGGCAGACAAAGCAGCAAGTATATATTCTGATAAATTTATTTCTATCGTTTGTGTATTATACACAATAGCCACATAAAGTCAGCGACTGCCTATTTTTTCTGTAAGTTCGTGAAAATTTGAATGAAAACCTGCACGTATTGTAGCGATTTAATATTTCAAACTGTCCGCCATATTGGAAATAGCTAGGTAACCTTTCCTTTTACAAAAAGAACCCCAAAAGTATAAAATCGCAGGGATCCCGCGCGAACGACATGAGAAATTTGAAATGCGGATTTTTCAGTTTGTCGTGCCCTGACTCATATCAGAAAAGAGGATATTTCCGAATGTCCATAAATTTTAGAAATCAATAATATCAATTATACATGTCGGTTATACTAAGATGATTAATCATCGATTATTTATCTAGTACGTTATCAAGAAATCCCATCAAAGTTGTAGAAGAAGGAGCTTTTCTCTCGTTGCCAAGACTTGAGACAGTGTAAGATATCATTTTAGTTGCCTTTCCGAAATTGAAATAAGATTAATAGCGGTAAATCAACCCTTTGGGACTGAATTTGGTATAACACAACTCCATGATTTTTTTCCAGTTCAGACCACGTACCATTCCCTTGAGAATATAAGATTCTTTGTTTGATTTGTCAGCCAGTATCCATGTATTAAATTCTCGTATGTGTCTTCTCAGATGCTACCACTGGGCAAAACATTCTAGCCCTTGATCTATATAGGGAATGCATATGCACTCTCAAATGGAAAGGTGACGCTGAAGGCAAATGGATCTATGTGAACCCGTTTTTCTATATCGTCCTTAGATTTATTTCCAAATTAATTTTCTTTATCATTTATTTGGTCCGTACCGACTCATACACCAAATTCTATAGAAGCACATTTGCAAAGGAAAATGACACACAATTTGTCACATTTATATCAAAACGTTTAATTATTAATATTATTAGTGTTTTTTAAGTTCACCTGCTTATTTTCCTAATTTAAGAATGCATGCATTTTATTCAATTTCAGGAATTTGCTGGACACCGAAATATTAGTGCCAATAAAAATATGGCCCATGGCAGTGAATGTTACGTATCATGTGTAAGTAGACGGAAAATGTAAATATACATCCTGATAATGTTCATTGGCGTCATAAGCTATAGCTGATATAGCTGATAATAAAATGAATATTTTGCGCGACTAAATTATAGTATGGCTAAATTTTGGCTATTGGTATCTAAGTAATGCTTGACTTGTACTGTATGGGCAGAGAATTTTAAGAATCAGGGACCGAGGAGCGAGGGATTGATTTGGGAGTATAATAATAATTTTCATGACGTCCTGAAAGGAGGGAGGAAAGGCAAAATTTCGCTCCCTAAATATAGAGTATAAGTTTGGATTCACGAATCAACTACTGAAGTGCATCCACCATGCAGTCCTTAATTCATACGCTGATGGGATATCAGTTATCAAAGGCGTCTTTGATGGGTTGAATTCATCATAGTGTACGCCTAGTCCTTTTTTTGTACGTCATGATATGGCAAAATCAGAATATTATCTGATGCAAATGTTATACCTATACTATTTTCAGGTCTAGGGCCATAGAATCCACTTTTACAATCGAACTAGTAAAAGCAGGATATGAAGATCATGCGAGAGTATTCTTGTCATCGCTTGGCTATATTTGTATATGGAAATTTGTGCGGACAACCTGCAAACCATGCAATAGAGGCACATTTAAATCCAAAGTCGAAGATATATGTGAAGTTTGTCCTGCAGGTATGGAAAAAGATATGATGATTCTTCTAAACAAGTTCATTAGTTAATGTTTCAGTATAAAGTAGTTGTCTAGGTTCGGCTTAAATTGAGAAAAACCGGCCATGAATAAGAACCATATAGCAAGTCATATTCAGTTTGGACTAGCTTACAAAAGCCGTGGGTTTAATTTCAGGAGCTTTCGGTGATAAGGGGCATGGTAGGAAGACCATTCAGTGTTAGGACTAGCTTTAGTGGGTTTCCGAGAAATAGGAGGCTGAATACGACTGCTTTCGCAACAGGAACAAATAGTCCCCTTCACAGTTTCCTGTGCCATCTTAAAAGGCAGCCGTGCCTTTGCATCGAAGCGAGACGAACGTTGAGATTGCAATGATAGAGACATGTGAATAATTGACCAAGGTGTTAAAAAAGGTCTCTATTGTATTGCAAGCTCAACGTTCGTCTCGCTTCGATGCAAAGGCACGGCTTCCTTTCAAAATGGCGCAGGGAACTATGAAGTGGACTATTGGTCAATAAGATACAATTTTTTGACCCCAGTAAAGCGGTCACAGTTAGAGGAAATCTCTTATCTTGTAGTCATTTTTATATCTATATAATTAACTGTCTCCGTTATATGGAGCAAATTTTATTATAGAAGACATTGAATTGTCTTTTAGGTGGGTTTTACCAGGATGAAATGGCGTATGTCGGTGCTACGTCCTATGGCTTGGGCTGCAAACAGTGTCCACCCGGCACTTACGTCAAGCCAGATATGGTACCAGGAAGGTCTCAAACAGACTGTCAGTCTTGTCCACAAGGTACATATTACAGCTTTTCATCAGTACTTAAAAATTAAATTTGAGAAAACGATGCTTTGATTGAAGAATGACCTTCTTTCATAAATTACCAATTTATTTGGTTCAATTTATAATCTAGCCATTTGCTGATCCACAGGAACTGACTTTAAAGAAGTCGCAAAATTTCGTGCCTGCAAATGTTTAAAGAATTATTACCGACTGGACAGATTTGGACCCTGCACGCTTTGCACCAAAGGTTATACTTGTGAGAAGGAAAATGTTGACTTGGCAGCAGGATTTTTCTGGGTCTGGGAATCCAGGAAATACCAGCAAAATTATGAAACTTTCAAAGAAGACCTGAAAGTGGAAAACGGCAATTACAAGCAAAGAGCTTTTAAAGGTGTAATCCCACAAGCGTATGCTTGCCCATTAGCCAAGTCATGCCTTGGAGGAATCTTATCCAAATGTGCAGTTGGTTATACTGGACCATTGTGTGCTGTTTGTCAGAAAGGATATTTCAATATGATGGCCAAATGTCGAAGTTGTCCCTCACCTCCTTGGATTATTGCTCAAATAGTCTTGACTCTTCTAGCAGTTAGCTTTATTATTTTCGTTATTCTGTGGGAAAAAAAGAAGAGGTCCAACGATTCGTCGCGATCTTTGACAGACATTTTTCTCGCCAGACTGAAGATTGTGATTGGATTTTACCAGGTGTCATCTAGCACGTTTGAATCCTTTTCCTATATCAGCTGGCCAGGACCAGTTATCACGATGATGCGATACGCAAAAATGGTTCAGCTAAACCTGCTCCAGATAGTTCCTCTACACTGCCTTAATGATAACATAACAATCAATGCATATTCGTATTTTCTAATGAGCATCATCATGACAGCAGTGGTTATCACTTTTGGATTTTTGGCCCACTTCATCTTGAATCATTACAAGACGGCCAACTCCACCCGACGAAAAGAGAAGGACGAGCTCAAGCTTCTGCAGTATAAAGAAAAATGTTATCGTTGTTTATTCTTGATTCTGTTCATCACTTTTCCATCGACGTGCAGTCAGATTATAAAGATGTTACCTGTTGCTTGCCACATCATTTGCTCTAGTGATGGCTTGAACTGTAAGTCATATCTTCGTGCTGACTACTCTGTTGAGTGTAACACTGCAAGGCATGACATCTATGGTGCCTTGAGCATTGCAGCCTTGACCTATTGCATTGGATTCCCGATCTTCATTATTCTTGTACTCAAGCGTGGACGCCTCATAAGTAGCAGCGTGGTTATCTTTAATGGCATTCGCTTTCTCTACGAAAACTACTCTCCATCCTGCTGGTTTTGGGAAGTTGTGGAGCTGGTACGCAAGATACTGTTTAGCAGCATTTTAATCCTTCTGAATGCAGAGAGCCGAACAAGCCTTGGCCTGACTGCCATCGCATCAGGGTTGTACTCGGTCCTGTTTGCACTTCACAAGCCCATTAAAGATGGTTTTGAACACTGGCTGCAGCTGACATCATTGATTGTAACATCAGTGAATTTCACTATTGGGATGTTGATGAAAATACCTCAGGAAGAAACATCGTCTGGCTTGAGCAACGAAGGCGATTCTCTTATAGTTACAGTATTGCTTGTTGCTGCAAATGTTGCTGTTCTCATCATCATAGTCGGTAAGGAAATAAGAAACATTAAGTAATAAATGTAAGTGGCCTATAGTGTTGTTAAAGGCCAATGGTATACTTTTCGGTCATCCTTTGGGGCAATATGGCACTATAATATTACGCGTTCATCATTACATTCAAATATCTTCATCTTTATCTTTGCAGTCAAATACGCAACAAGCATAATACAAGCATTGCTCAATTTGAAGAAGGATCCAAAATGCAATGTTGTTTGCTGCCTCGAGATACTTCAGGTAGTTGGTGACGCTCACATGGACATGTCTGGCGTCTGTACCCAGCCATCATTCATGGCTGAAGACGATCTAAAAACCAATGGTACTCAGATCCCTGCATTAAATATCGTTAGTAAAGCAGAGTACGCCAGTTTTGGAATCGAGCAAAAGCTGGATTATAAGACTGACGATATCTTTAAGAATGTCCGTTAGTCATATAAATTATCTTCCTATATTATATTTACCTAAACTTTGAAAGTAAGGAATATAATCTCAAATTGTATTGCATGACTTTGTTCAGTATGTTGCTTATTTTTTTGCTTTTTCAATAACTAATGTGCAAGAGCATATTGTCTATACTTTTAAGTAATATCGTATTCCAACAAAATAGGACACTCTTCTTCGACTGGAAAGCACCAGTGCATGTTTGATGCTAAAATTTAGTTTCCTTTGTTAGTGATTGTGAGAAGACTCAGTATATTAGAGCTGAGTCGATTGCATCATGAGGTGATTGCAGCCATAAGGCAGTAGCAATTGAATCTTGTTTAGTCTGGTTTATATGAACAAGAAATCTTCAGGTTCCCTGGGTAAAAATGAGATTCTATTTTTGTGCCTACTTTTGTGGCTGCCATCATATGATGGCGCAATTGACACTATTTACTCAAAGAGGTTAGCGCACGCAGTTTGTAAAGCCTTTATTTTCATTTCCAATAAGTTCTTGGCATTTCGTTTCTTGATTGGTTTTTGCAGTTCCATTTTTAAATGCCATTACCATGCAATTTTGGCAACCAAATGAAATCTTTGATCAGCCGCAAAATTGAGAAAGCATTTACAGAAACTTTTCCAAAACCTTTATAGCTTTTCGATTTAATAGTTCCCTGTAAATATCAATATATGTTTTTAAACTGATCAGAGACGTGCAGAACCGACGTCACAAAAAGTATTTGCTAACGTTTTGTTAATGCTTTCAAAATTTGTTTATATTACTGGAAGTGTAATTTCAAACAAACCCATTGTATAGTTGAATAAAATGTTTAACCTGTCTAACCAGTTTCTCAGCAGACCCTTTGTAAGTATTGCGCGAGCTTGTTATAGATCGAATTCTGAAGCCGGATACGGAAGAGAGCTGTCACTGTTAATGTCAACATGTTCCACAACCAACAAGGTAGATGATTAAAATTGTCAGAATGGATTGAAATGTTCTTTGTTCATCATTCACAGTGTGAACTCTTGGATTTATTTCCAAAATAGAAAGCAAATAATTACGTGAGGAAAAAAAGACATTTAGAATAACAGCGCCTCATTTTCCGCCATCATTAGAAGGTCGAAGTAGCATTAAAAAGATCATAAGGCTGAGAAGCTTTTAATAGAAAATAGGCCCTTGTGGATAAGTCTACTATTTTGAGTCAGTAATCCTTTAAATATTTTCTAGAATAATCCAGTTTAAATACAACTCGATGCGGAAGATCTCTTGTGTTGATTTTGGTGGACGTTGTTATCACTAAAGTCTCTCGATCTGAGTGTCAAGGAATATACATTGAATAATGGATCCACAAGTTAGATTTTATCTAGTGTTTAACTTCCTATCATCATCCACCTGCAAAGTTCCCACTCGTCAGCAAATAAAAGGAACTCAAAGAAGCTGTTTTCAGTACTTGATGAAAACTTGAACAACACTGACGAGGTTCCACTGACTTCTTGTCCTTGTATAAACCGTCTAAGACATTGATAGAAGGTAAGTTTTTCTTATACAAGAAATGCTTGAAATGGAATTATTGAACGTCAGCCAAATAGAAACAGATTACATGTCCTTTAAGAATGACGGGATCGAAAGAGTTCTAAAAAATGAAAAATGGGAAGAATTACGAAAAATCACTGAATAAGGATTGCAAAAAAAGTGTTAATAACGAAATGAAAAACACATTAATCATATGAGTAGTCTGTGTGCATTTCATTTTACTAAGAAAAAAAGCTGTGTTGCAGGAACCTGAGAATTTAGGATTTGAATAATGTTTGAATGCAGGGATTGTAGCTACCAAAAGCCTTGACAGAAAGGGCAAATGTTGGACGGCCTTTGAGTATGTTTGTCAGTGAAGGTTTCCATTTTAAGCTTTTAAATTTGAAGGTCTTTGTAGAATCAAGAAGATGGATCGTGCATGTTCAATTGCTCTTTGTCTCTTGGTTTTCTTTGTACTGACATCACGAACATGTAATGCGATTCAATCATGTGAGGACAAGGCGTTAAAGGAATGTGTTGTCAAGTATGCTACAGGATTTACTGATCCAAAATATCAAAAAATGGATGATTTGAAGCTCCACTGTCTTCTGGATAAAGTAAGTGGACATGCGCTCATTTCTAGTTTCGGTAATTGCACGAGGATCCGGAATTGAAAACTGTAGATCTAGAAATCCCGCGCTTTAGAAAACCCTCGCCGCGAAGCACTGCACATACAGAAAACCAACAAGTAACTCCACTAGCATACGACATAGCACTGGGTGGGACTCAGGTGAAACCCGCGGCCGGATCGCATTGGTGAGATTCGAGCGTTCTAACCGCTACATCTAGAATATGAAAATACGCCAAACATATAATTTTGGATTCCTCTTTTGCAGAAACTTGCGATTTGTGCCAACAAATACCTGAATAAGTTTTCCAGTTCAGCCTTCCGGGCTCTGGCTAAAGCTTCCTTGTCGTACGTGGTGTTCGAGAAGAAACTCAAAGTTTGCAAACTGTACAATTACAAATCACTGGCGCGAAAGCTTGATAAAAGTACTGGTAAGACCTTGGTAACATAACAATACTTCATAATTCTCAAGATTAATTGACATGTGGCTTTTCTTCCTTTACACCCACGGCAAAGAAAAAATATGAATTTTGCAGCCCCTAAAAATCCATACCTTTTCAGACAACCGACCATTTTTGTTAGAAAAACACATGTTGCGCCTTTTGGTTAGCTGTGTTATTTGACTATAAAATGTCCTCATAGTCATTTTAATAACCATTTGCAAAATCAATCCATTGGAATTAAATTATGCTGCAGGAGATAGCGAAGAAGATAAGATCTGGAGAAGAAGAATCGATCGGCTATGTAAGTATGACATGTTCTGGAGATGATTCTGATATCGATGCGATTCTGATATAATGAATTATGCAGCCAATAAACGGTGTTGGTAGTAATGGTATCAGTGGTCTTGGTTAAGGCCCATTTATACGACCCGACTTGCCGCGATCGATTTGACGTATACGACAAAAAATGAGCTCAAATTCGTGTCATACGATAGACGTACGCGGCCTCAAGACATGCCGTGTACGAGAAGTTGCGCGCGGCAAGTTGTGCCGTGTAAATCAGCGTTTATGATGGTTGTAGTGATGAAGATGTACACGATGACGATGATGATTGTAATGGAAGTGGTTGGTATTTATGATATAGATGATGGTGATGATGATGTACATGATGACGATGACGGGTATCAGTCAGTGGTGATATTGTACATCTGTCATGGTGACTGTTAACGTGGTAATCACGATGATGATGCTGTGAACGATTAGAATGTAGATAATGATGTGATATCAAAGCCATTCTTGTTGATGAAAAGCTATTGTAGTATACTGGTGAAAAAGTGGCCATGTAGACGAGAAAAAAACTTTTTTTTATTCTAGTGTATCCCTCCAAGATTCCCAAGTGTGTGAAAAACGTCGACAAAGAATGCGTTCGTGAGTACGCCAAGCGAATGAGAAAAAACCCCAACCTCTGCGTGAATATTCCATTCAAGTCAGAATGTTTGGTGAAGGGAACAGGAACCTGCAAGGCGGATATCCTAACCGACCTGCTTGACGTCTTTCCATATGAAGCAAACAAAGTACTCGCAGTCTTCTGTCAGAAAGCTCAAGACAGTGGCTAGAAAAGACGAGCTTGAAGATGGTTATCATTTGTTGATTAGTTTTTTTTGTTGAAGTCGATCTTATTAGCATTCAAAGAAATAACTTAGATTATCCAATAAAACATGACTTACAGTAAAATATTATGGCAAGATATATTGACTTTTTAGACATGCCCAAGACATTTCCTCATGATCATGATGAAAGCCAAATGGGTGAGGGGTTCTTGCCCTCTGAGTACCCCCTGCATGATTACGCCCCTGCTCTGGACTGACTCTGATTTTAACAACGAATTGAACTTATTTCTCATGAACCGATCCTAATGCAGAAATTGTAGTTACTTACGTGTTTTTATTCATAAATTCTTAGCTTCAAAATATTATTTGGATCGACTGAATTAGGCACGACCGAGGTTTTACGTCTGAATCAATAGTAGAAATTTAACGATCTTCAGGCACGAGCTTATTGACTAAAAAAAATAATTAACTCTCAGTTGATATAGGAACGGATCCAGAAATTTGTCAGAAGCCAGTGGTGTGTGTGTGTTTGTGGGGGGAGGGGGGGGGGAAGATATAGTGATGTCATCAATAATCCTGATCTGCCTTCAGACTTCAGTTTTGGCTTACATATATTTTGGGGTGTCCAGTGCGACTAAAGAGTATAAGAACTCAGTTTCCCATCATGCTTTGTGCTAGAAATTCGAGCTCATGCACATTGGCTATTAGTTCAAATTTGATTAAGCACCTATCGTTAAAATGTTTGTCGAATGTTTTAATTTAGCAGTTTTTTCCTGTAGTTAATCCTGAAAATAAATCACAACTTAACTTTAGTCTGTGTGGTCTTTCTGTGTTTTGTTGGTAGAAAAGGTCTGGAATGAGGTACCATATTCTAATATGCGGCCGATCCCTTAGGTCCATAACAAGGGTGCGGAATGACAAAATTTTCCAAGATGCTTCAAACATCAGTGTTTTCCAAGGTTTTTCTTCTTTCTTACTCTTTCTAAATGATTTTAAAGGTGTCTTAATCCTTCATTGGCTTCAATACGGTATGTAGAACATTTTTATTCATGTAAACATGCTTTTGCTTTTGCAGCCTGGACAAAGTCTGCTTAGCAAATTGACAACCATTTCTTTTCTTGAAACGTGTTCCCTTCTTGTAATACCAAACTATTTATTTGTCTACATTAGTATTCAAGTTTGAAATACTTTAAACAGTATATATCATTATGTTATTACCGTAATTGTCCTCTACCTTCTTGTTGTGGATGGTATTTTATTTTAAAATCTATAAAAAGCCCTAAAATCTCCACCATAAAAGAGAAGCCATTACATGACTAAACAGTCTTGAGTAAAGCTTAGAAGTTCTGTTAAAATCTTCGATAAACGTTTTCTCTCTCTAAAATTTACGCTTATCTATAATTTTTATTAAACACTGAACCAAACAAGAGCGTATGATTTCAAGAAATTCAATATAATCAAGCATGCAAACAGTTTTGTATTTTAAAAGTTACATAAAATTTCTCAACGTGAGTGAAAAATTAAAAATCTTGTACAGCTTGTACTG
The DNA here is from genome assembly GCA_900234385.1 of Anemonia viridis. Taxonomy (NCBI): domain Eukaryota; kingdom Metazoa; phylum Cnidaria; class Anthozoa; order Actiniaria; family Actiniidae; genus Anemonia; species Anemonia viridis. Next base: position 16,946 of record OCZR010193548.1, on the reverse strand, counting down.
TGATCATAAAGGTCAAACTTGAGAATTTTGCACACATCAAGTTATCTTCACAACCACATATTGCCCAATACCAGACAGACTGGAGGCTAGGAGTGTTAAAAGATAAAAGGAAATAGCATTAGTACTAGTGCACTTGTCTCTTACCTCTGTGGTGTCAGGTTTGATTCCTGGAAGTGCCATCTCAGTATTTTTAGGTCTTTTCGCTAGTAGACTTCTTTACCTTAGTTAATTGCCCATTTTACAATAACTTACGAATTTCTCCCATGCTGATTGGTTGATTTTTATCATCAATAAGAGGACAGATGAATAAATGTGATCATCGAGCGTGCGCTTTTGTATTTTTTGATCGTTCAAAGATGAGACTTTTCACTGTTTTGTCAATTTGTTAATTTCAAAGCATGCGATGTTTAAATAATATTTGATGATTTGCTGTCATTCAAATTCAATTATTAATTAAATCCCTGCATGGTTGATACTGTACCATAAATCCTAATGGTAGATAGTATACAAATGGTGTTTCCTATTTCAGGGCTGCATTGCAAGGGTGCATTCATTAAAACATTTTTTCTATGTGCCTGCATGGTTCTTAAGC
>OCZR010193063.1:0-12015 GCA_900234385.1 Anemonia viridis | reverse complement strand
CCCTAAAATTAGGCCATCCATTCGGAGCTCGACTCTACAACACAAGACATGTCAATTAAACTTACCCATAACGAAAATGACGTTCACAACTCTTTTTTCCCCTCTCTATTAGGGCCAATAATCTAGCGGTAATCATTAGGCTAATTATGTATCCGTTAGTCGAGTCTTGTAGGGCGGACAAGACTGTTTTAGACCAGCTGTAAACATCCAAAACTGACCTTTTCTTCCTCGTTTGATTGGGTTTGAATTTAGCCTTTTGACAGAGCGATTCTCTATCGCGGTAGCGACACACACTGTTGTAGTGAGACATTTGCTCGGTGAAAAGTCCAATCTCGCTATCTCCCGCAAGGATAATAGACAAAGTTATAGATCTTATTTACTCGAGCTTGTCTGTGTTACTCCTAATTACAAATGGGAAGTGGCGTTCCTGGCAGTGGGTTCATAAATACTGCTTTTTGATCGCAGTGGGCGATGAGGAACTTAAAAACCCATACTAGCGAGGTCAATTTTCGGTTCTAGTCGATTAGACGCGCGAAAGACCTAACATCTAGACTTAAAAGGTTAATTTAGCCTATTCTCAGCTAAGCCTTCTAATAGATCCTAGCATCGACCATCAAGGTCTAATCCCTTGTCAACCAAGTTTGTTTTATTCTCGTGTTAAGTTAAGAAGACGTGGAGAAAAATCCCTTCTAAGCGCCTTCAAACACAACCTAATCATTATGTTAAATGTATTAACCGATTTTTGCTTGTTCAGATGAACACCTTGGTAGTTTTCGATCAATCGCTAGTCCAGTCCTATCTTGATTGATTGCTAGTGTTTATCTCATAAAATACTAATAGTTTGATTACCCTAGGTTAGGTAAGAGTCACGTGGCTGCACGGCCGGTTATTAGTATTGGAACTGACTGGCAGTATTCAGTGGCTTAGTGGGGACTCAGTGCGAACCATCGTGAACTAAGCAAGCAGGTTAACGGTTTGACCACCGCGAGAAGTGGAATTCTTATCGTTCTCTTCTTCAAGGTGCGGAGCCCGGTGGACATCACCATTTAATCTTTCTATTTAATCTTTTGATAGGAAATTTGAATGGTAATATCGAGAGGGATCTTCTCTCTGGATATTAAACCTTTTTGTTACTTAACTGATTCTCTTTCTCTACTGTATTTGGTTTCGGATTGATTCAGGTTCAAGACTAAAAACAAGTGTTCCGTTCGTCCACGGACCAAGCAAGAATGCCGAGGTCTTTTCTAGTCAAAAAGAAAAAGCTTCAAAAACCAGCAAGCGCAGAGGACGAGAAATCAGTCAATACACAAGGTGATTTAGGTAAGAAGACGACTTGTCTATACGTCATTCTCAACTCCTAAGCTATTCTCAATGACTTCGAAAATGAATACGCTACCCAGCAATGAGTCCGTGGACGACCTTTGCTTTGTTTAACTTTATCATCCCCAGACCAATCCCATGCTTACTCTAGCCCGCACTATGACCTCCAATCACAGATTTCAATACAGACACATAACTGGAACTTGCTCCAGCACGCACTACAAAACTGCGACAATCTAAAAACTTCATGACGGTGCCAAATCCGCCGTGTTTTTGAGATTAAAACTTCGAACTTTTGAAGCAGAACATTCCCCTTCGGAATTCCAAAAAAATTTAGAGGTTCCAAGAAGTTTGGTTGAAGAAAGTGGAGTTGTCAAGGCCAAGAAAAGGATTATAAAAACCGCAAAGACACCTAGAGATAGGTAGAGATAGGGTGGGAGGGACACACGTTTTGCTTACCTGGGTTAGTTGTTAATGGATCATCAAACAATACATGGCTTTCATCTTGGATTCTTATTAAGAGGTTGACTTAGACGAAATGAGAACACACGTTAGTATTCATTTGCTAAACGGCTGACAGAGTAATTCTCGTAATAGGGATGGAACTGTGAATTCATAATGACTTTTTCCAACTCATCACCCTAACAGACTTGAAGAGCGGATTTTTGGTCTGAAAATGTTCAATTGGGTCGTGTACAGCCATAGAACTATTGCTTTTATCAGTGATTTTATCTCGTTATTCAAAAGCATTGAACTCCTGCTTTTGACGTTTTTACTCCTTGCTCAATTGCGGCGAAGGTTCCAGCCATTTCTCGTCGTACAAGAAAATAAATAATTTCTTGGTTAGAAGTGTATGGTTGAATAGTGTTTATATAGACCCAGCACTCGCATGTGATCTTCTTTGTCATGCTTAACGCGCTCTATTCATCACAAAAGCACTCCCTTTTAGCAGAGACCAAAATAACTTCTAACCGCTAGTGTAAAAAGTATTTTGGCACCTCAATGAAATTGGTAAAAACGCTTTGCTCTCGCGTGCTAAGTACAACCAACCTTAGTACTATTTTCTAACTGAGTTTTTAACACCGACCAACGCGACAGCCCCAGCTGATTTTTAGTGCTTTCCAATCGGAATTAAGTAGAGTTTACACTTTGAAAGTGAAATCCGATCCCTCTATTTCTTGTACCGAAAATATAATACTGAAGAAAAAAGGATTTCAATGCGCAAAACTCGCTTTAGTTTCTGAAATTCCCGTCTCAGATGTTCTCAAAAACAAGTTCTAGATTCAAACTGGGTGTGGAGTTTGAAATATTTTTTATAACTTGGGACAAAAGTGATTTTTCAGTTACAACTTGTGTATAGAATAATCAACGCTATGTTTGTATTAGGGCAGATGCGGGATAAACGTCTTGGGCAATTTTTTCTCCATGTATCTTTAATCCTGTTTGCTATACTCTATTTTGTGTTATTTTAACGAGGCTGAAGTTCGCGGTGTACTAGTCTTTTTGTGTTTTTAGCCGTACCTCGAGACTTTTAAATTTTGAGCAGGTGCGCTCTCAACAGTCGCTTGTCCTATGATTTCCTGAGAAGTAAGGGACCCTTTGAGTTGATAAAAAGCTTGATTCCATATTATAGACAAGTTAGACTATTGCTTATTATCGTTCGAGCCAATCCTCCCGCCTTCAAAACGAGCTGACTTTTTCATAAATTTCTATAATTCCCAAAAACATTTTTTTCACAATTTTCTTTCTAATTTTTCCTCTTTTATCCATAGTCCTTTACCACATTTCTCAACGACAGACGGAGTACATTAAAGTGCGAAAAGTGACCGTGGTCCCAAATAGTGTATTGTTAATATCAATTTGCTCAATTTCTTACTTAAATAGAAGTGCTAAAAAATATAGGGCCTTTGTTTAGATATTAACGGGCTCTAATCTAAACGTTTCGAGTGCTAAAAGAACCTAGATATAAGATATACCCGGGTATTAAGCACTCTAGTTGAAATTTCTTGCGGTTCTTTCTCCGATTTTTTTTTTCTTCAAAAATAATACTCCAAATTTTGTGCGTAAAACTACAATTACCTTCAAAGACTCTAATTTTCCTTTCGCGGACATTTTTTATTGTGTACAGAGAAAACTTATCCTTTTGTATAAACCTTTTCCGCTATTACAAAAACTACTAAATCTATGTAAATAAGAAATATACAGATGTCCCAGATTAAAAAAAAATTCTGAAATAAATTGGCTGGCTTGTTGGGCTAAAATTGACTTCGCCTAAAGTTTCAAAGTTTGTAATAGGGCTGGGAAGAAATTGAATTTATTCCGCGATGGACAGAGTAGCGACAGTGTTCTCCGTCCTATTCTCTATGCTAGCGAGTCATTGTACAGTTAAAACCAATAAAACAGATAACTTACAGTTAATAGAAAGGTCATTTTGACATGTTTATAGAGATTCCCAAGTGGTTAGGCTCCTTGGTTACCGTTTGATCTGAAAAGCGTTTTAGTTTCACTACAAAGTTGTGGAGTTCTCTTATTTCCAAAATGGAAATTTTTTTGGGTGATTTTGGAAAAAAAAAAAGAATTTCCAATGCTCTACTTTATGTTGAAATTATCCATGCCAAATTAGACCGAAAATAGTCTATAAGCTCCCTATAAACACTACCCTAAGTTGTACAGCCTCTACACTTCATTTTTTTGACTGTTTGATGGATAACTTTGTACTTATTCCATGTACACTCGAAATGTCGCGACAATTGAGGATGTTTTTTGATGTACAACTGAACTTGTTCAACTCTGCACTAAAGAAACCGCAACAAAATAATCCCTACAGATGACCTAGATCGAATCTCATAAAAACCTGTCTAACATTTGAGTAGTCCAAACATTTGGAAAGAAGAATTAAAAAAAAAAATTTCCCGAGTATGAAAAGCAAAAAAATGAAATACGAAGTACAAAAATCGCCCGAGACTTTGAGTTGCTGAACTGACTTTTTAGTGTTTAGGGAATCCACCGTAAAAATATTTGTGAAATATAATAAAATAGTGTTTTGAAGCAAGGGTTTTGATCTCTCTGACAAATTAGGGCGGATCCTGTCAATAGATTTTTTGACTTTGAGCGCGATATTTCTTGTTTAGTGAAGACATTTTCTCTTCCCTCGGTGTCAATTTAAATTTAGCTAAAAAGGACCTGATTGCTTTTTAAATTACCAGAATGGTTTTAGCTTTTAGTAGAGAAAACAATCTACTTTATCCTGAATTATTGAAAAATCAGGCTGATTGTTTGAACTTGAGCCAGGCACAAGCGAGCGCTCAAGAAACACAGAACATTTGGAGAATCAATCGTAAATTGGCTTTACTGCCACTCAGTTTTGAACAGACCAAACATTTAATCCAATAGCAAAACCATTTGATCGTGTTTGTTTTAGCAGAGAAAATAAACGTAAAAATACAAAGATTAATGACGGAAGACTTTTAAAGGGATAAATCGTAGATTATCGGTAAACTATAGGTATTAGGCCAAGCAGTAAAACTCCTTACCAAATGGACGGTCTATCATAATACACGATAGATCCCAGTGCCGCCCTAAGAGATTGATGCTCAAGAAAACACATTGTAAAGTCACTTTATTTGTTGGTTTTTCCCAATGTTTTTTCCTCTATTTTCAAACTAAATATTAAACGCGTGAATTTTAAACGGCAAATAGGAAAAAAAATACGAAAAAAATGTATAACCAAAATAACGCGATTATCTTTGTTTGAAATAATGTTATTTACAAAATTATTATTTTCTGGGAATTCTTTTTTTCAATTAATTTGCTATCTGAGAGTACGTTTTGCGGTCAGATGGTTTCTTTTTTATTTTACACAATTAAAATTCAGCTAACCTCAATCCACAGTTACATAGATTCTGGGTTTGAAGTGACCGTGATTTTAGCCAACGAGAGGTATATTTTGTCCCTATTTTCTCATGAAAGAGTTGGCGTCAATGTGGTCATTAATTTTCCCTGCAATAAAACAAGGGTATTATTTATGTCTTCCAAATCCCTCGCCATGAGCATCAATTTTTAATGTCAGGAACAGAGATATGTGTTCTCCGCTTCTTCAAACGTTAACCCCAACTTTGACCTAAAATACAGCCGAGGCGAAATAAAATACTGAGGTTAGAAAACCGCATTTTCCACCAACTTGTGAGATAGACTAATATCATTGATTAAGACTGTTCTGTAAGGATGGAAAAAAGAAGTATTTGTCGAAATATATTTTGACCAAATAAGCCACAATTTTAGATTGTTATGGATTGATAATATTCTATTAGAGGCAAATTTCTTTGCAATTGTTCATCGACCAAGGATAGGTAAGTGATTTAAGTGAGTGATATTTGACTGGCTTTGACGACGTGGAGGTGAAAAGTTTACTCCAAATTTAACGCATGACAAAGGAGAAAGACGGATAGAAAATGAAATGAAAGAGAAAAAAAGAGACGAATAAAAGAAAGAGAGAAAGAAATGAGTCTAGATTTTTGAATTTCTTCAATCATTTCGTAGTCCATTTCGTCCGTTTCGTTTCGAATCCGTTTCAACAATTTTACTTTTTTGATTGCGTCAATTAACTTAATTCAAAGCGAAATGCATCCTAATTTTATTACATCAGAATAATGGAGCATAAACTGCATCCCTCGTCTAAACCAGGGGGTTTTATTATCAGAGGAATGATCTTTCATACGGGCGGACAGACACCGTCTGCACGTCTAGCGGCCAAGAGCACCATAAGGTCCCACACAGACAGGTTGGTGTTGTTTCGGTGTGATAACGAACTCATCTAATCAAAATTGCACTGAAACTTCATAAAGAAGTCTTCAATTTGTTTTTCTTGGCCTTTCAAATTCTATGGTTTCTAAATTTGCAAGATTGGCGTTTTGGCTATCTGAGCGAGCGAACCACGAAGCAAACTTCAAATTTCGCATGAACTTTCTCGTAAAAAAATGTTAAAAAATGATTTAACGAACAATAAATATGGATGGAAGATTTTGCTTCTCTCCGTAATTTTGAGTTAAGGAAAGAAATTCACTTAAAAAATCCTAATAAATGTTTCATATTTTTATTGTGTGGTAAGCAAAGATGAAGCTTTGATATCGAAGATAAAAAACCATACAACCAAATAGATTTTATAAACTATTTCCGTTTAACGGAAACGCAAGTGACCTGATTTGAACGCTCTAAAAAGCGTGAAAGTAAAGCTAACTAACTAGAAAACAAAAGACAAATTATGATACTCATAAACAACAATATTTCTTAATTTCCCGCCACACAAAGTGGCAGCTTTGCACGAAAATCTTTAGCTTCTCTCGAAGTTGTTTTGCCAGCCCTCAGGCGAGCGCCATTCGTAATAATCCCATACTTATATTGACCATTAACTTAAATCCCTTCAAGCACTTCTTAAAAAGGAACATTTCTCGCCTTCAAAGAAATACCTCTCGCCTAACAGTTATGTTTTTGTCTAAGCTAATCTATCTTCGTTTTATTTGAATCAATGTTTACGGCTACTGTTTCCGAAGTTCTGACTCAATCGCTAACAACTTCAATGGCTTTTGGAAAACATCAAGGAGATTTCCTTAGAGAGGCGTCCATTTAACATGCAAACGTTTTATTTTATTTCAAAATTTTCCTGCATTTTCCCTCTCTTAGCCTCAAGAAATATACACTAAAAATTTAGATATTTTTAGAATTTTTGGATTTAAAGCTTCATTGTGCAAAATTGATGGCATTTTATTGATTAAATCTCATCCTAAACAGATAAATAGGATGGAAATTCCAAAGCATGATATGACTTAATGCTGACTCAAATCTTTTTACTTATTCTTTTTCCCCAGTATTGTTTACGTTGAAAACTCTAGACTAAAAGTAGAACTATATAATGTATTTTTATTTAGAATTTAAGCGTTAGTGATGGCCATTTAGTATTATTTTCCTATTTAATCTGGTTGTGATATTAGCGTTAGGCTAGGCTCACTTCAAGATGTCAACCGATAAATATTGTGTTTGCAACGCACGGAACCCTCATTTTCTAACAACAATAATAATGCCGATAATATTCCAAGAAAATGCGGTATAAAAACGGGAAAGCATAGCATGATAAGGCCAGTTGCTGGGAGGAAAGGTCGATCACGGCCCGGCAATACAACAAGAGAGTTATATTTTATTTAAAACGTACAATAAACTTTGAACAGCAGGCAGTCATGTGGACGGATTTGTCTCGAAATGATACCCAAAAACAACGGATTTTTCGTTTCTGTTTTCCTTGACAACAAAATACCTTTATTCGTTTCATAATCTTTATCCTTCTTAATACTATGTAAGAAGCTTTTTTCTCTCCTTTTTTTCCTCTATATATCAGTTTGTTTTGTCGTCTCTTGTTTTGCGTTTTCAAACCGTCTTCGAGATCTTGCTCTTCTTTAGAGAAATACCGTAAACTGATTCAGTAATTGTGATATATTTGAATACAAACCCTATTAGGAAAGTATTCTCCGTTTTAGACATCAAAGTATTCATTTCTACACAGTAAATCCTACGTTAAGTAAGCTTATCGTTGACGTTTGGTGTTTATATCTAAATTGCCCCCAGTTAAGAACCAAACTATCGCTTTAGGATGATAAAAAAACTAATCCCTTAATAGCCCTACTAACGTCTATGCTAGTTTAGGCCGGCATGATCTCTCCGGCCACTGATGCCGATATCTTATACCAGGCAAAACTCTTAATACTAACCGATATTCTAGCGGCGGAACTGTGTATTTTGGAAACTATAAAAGCTACTAAAATTGCTAGAAAAATGTTAGGAAAAACGTGATTATCTCAGCTAAATCTGTGAAGTAGGAGTGACATAACTCCCCTAGGACGAGAGAACGTTCATCGATCGATCAAAGAAAAGATTTCCTCAAATTACCACCAAATTGATAATTCTTTCCTCGACCAATTAAATTTCCTTTAATCGTTAGAAACGCATTGATTTAGAGATTTCTGTACATCAGTACATTTAAACTTTAATTTTTTTTGGAATGTTTTCTTCGAGGAAAAGCTTATCAGGAATTCAGAAGTTTAGATTTTAAAAAAACTCTCTAACATGAACTCCAACGCCAGTGCGCTTGGAATTTTTTTCTGTGAATCTTCAGTACAAGATAGAACCTCACTGATCTGTACTTTCTATTGAATATATTCTTCATTCTATGTACAATAATGTACGGTTTCTATTTTTCCAAGTGGCCACCGTTGTAGAATATGAATTTATTTATTTAAATTTTTGTATGAATATTCATCTTTTCTCACGGAAAAACGTTTTTTTCCGAGTAAACATTTTGTATAATTCTTTCCTAGTTTCATTTGCGGTTAGTACTTTGCTAACAAGTACACAATCCTATAATAAACAGCGCAGAGGGACCTGAAAATGTACTCTAGCTTTTAAAAGCATGATTATAGTTTGTTTGACCATATAGAACACAGAAATTACTTCCAGACAAGGCATTATTTGCCCGCTAATTAATATGGACTTTAAGCTACAGTTCATCTCCAGCTGAAACACAAAAACAGCGCGATATAGTTTTGTAGAGTATAAGGCGTGGAAAGTCAACATTTCAACAACCACTGTACCATAAACATCGTTCAAAGGCGACGACAAAACGGGTTGTTTACGAAGCTGTTACTTGGCCTGTCGACGCGGCTGAGAGGTGTCCATTTATACCCATCTTAGCGCATGAGTGTAAGAAGTGCTTCAATTGTTAGTGCGTCATTCTAGTACCGGTTTGTTGGAACAGCAAGTCCAGAAAGTGTTTTCTTTTAAGTGTGTCATGTGGACGTGTTCGCTTTGTGATCACCAGAGGCTTTCAGAAGTAACTGCCAACTGCAAAACCGTTTTAGACTAAGCTGTTTGGATTTTTGACGAGTCATTTGTCCATCCCCGTCCAAAACGATTAACGCGAATGTAAGGGAGATGGACACTATTTGCTCCATTAGTCATGTGGTATTTAAACTACACCTTGATCGCCCAATAGTTATCTTTTTCACTGCAGTATGATTTAAAAATGAACATTGCTTGTGCGGATTTCGCTTGCACAGCTTGATGTAGGAGCTCATGACTGAGATAACTCGTAAATCAATGGCGGCTATTATTTTCAATGGGACGAAATTGTAATCAATAGAAAAACCAAGAGTCACAAAAAATCTCTTTAAATTTAGAAAAAAAATCGTATTTGAAGAACAGAAAATGAAATGATAAGCCGCGGATGTTAAACCAAGCAGACTTTTACGAGCAATAAGACGCTTTCTAGCGAAGAATAATTTTACTTCGCAACAGTTTTGGAAATCAATAAGCAACTGAGAAAAATAAAGGAAAAGGCTTTGAAATTTTTCAAATAAATAAAACTATTTTGCTAAATTCTTGGACTAAAATAAGAATAAATGCACCCTAAGCGCCTCAAATCCCTTATCCAACCGTTTTATTCATGGAAGCCCTTTTTGTCGACACAATTCATTAACCTGTCGAGTTTTCAGAACATCCGCCATTTCCCTCCGCCTTGTAGCTCAACCCGTCCACAAACTGTCACCATTTGACCGTTTATTTCTCCATTTTGCAAAAATAAACAACTACTTTGGGGAACGAGGTTTGGACTCCAGTCTTTATGAAAATAGTACTGGTGTAAACTGCTGAAATTGCGACGATAAGAAATAAAGTTTGTGAGCGGACTGACATTTTATTCTGTTCACTTATTTAGTGGAATTACATTAACGACATTCTTGTGGAGTTTTAAAATATCCCACAGAAAAATATATAATTTTCACAGAAATTTATCCAACATAAAATCTTCCCTTATCTTTAATAAGTGAAATTTGTGTTTGTTTTTTATAACATTTCCCCCCGTTTTAAAACCTTTTTGAAGGCCCAAAGCTAAAAAATATTGTGTTCAAAAATGTCAAAGTTGACTGAATCAATTTTCCTTCGCCTGAAACCATTAAAGTGTTGTTCGAATCATCCGTAATTTTAGGAAATATTCCAATGAAAAAAAAACAGAAAAGAATTAAATCAGTTTCTTCGTGTATCATCTTTGATGATGTCTGGATTGATTTTGTGCTTGGAATCAACCTTTTTGATCTCCAGTTATCTTTTGAGTATTTTTTTATTATGGGAGGAAATGTTTTCCATCTAAACACCATTTCTAAAGGAATGTTTATCGATCAATTCCTTCACTGTGCAAAGGCATTCCCTTTAATTTCGAGAACGAAAATAATAGTGTTCATAACAACAACAAAAAAATTGTTATCGATAGCTGAGCGCAAAAATATGGCTGTCCTGTCATCAGTTGAGTGGAACACGAGTGCGTTTGCCATATTCACTTAGTTTAATAAAATAGATAGACTCTCTTAATTGTGTTTGATTCTGGGAGCTATTTTTGACATTTGCGGGGCTTTAGCTTGATTGCTCGACTTCCATGTTCAATCAGAGCAATAGACTCTATAATGTTGTACTATAACGTGACAAGATGACGGGACATCGCTCATCACATTGTACTGCTGCGCACGCAAAATTAGGGAATCAAAATAAAACGGAGAACGGTTAAGGAAATTAATGACTGAAAGATTGGATTATCAGAAGTGGTGAGAAAGTGCTTTTCTATTTTAGGAAATTCTGCGATCTCTTTTGAGTGGTATTGGTGGCATTTAGATATGGTTAATGAGTAAGGGGAATCTGTGATTGTAGGATGTGTATTTGGTCTTGTTATCTTATTTATCGGTGGTTCCAAGATGTCGAAAATAATTGCGCACTTTTTAAAAACTTGAAGAATGGAATTCTTATCGTATTAATTATATAAAAATGTTTTTGCGCAAAACGTTTACAAGCATGGTCAAAATAATTGCGCACTTTTTTTTAGGACTTTAAAAATTCGGAAAACAACATAGAATTTTAGAATAATTACACGATTTTTATTGTATTAATTTGAAATTCCCTTTGGCTTGTTCTTATTCTATTTTGCGTCTTTGTAATCTGTGCAGCCCTATTGATAGGTGCGCGTGCTTTCAGAAAGAGTCACTCTTGTAAATGTTTGTCTTGGTTCGAAGATGTTTTTGTTGCAGAACACATCCTTCATCTTCTGATGCGTACAAATATCTATTAGCGCACACCTCTGTGTGGGTGTTTTTATTATAACTACCGTATATAGGTGTGTGTATATATCCGCTAAGTCACCGTGCGCACCTCTATTGCTGTGCGCAGTCTTTCTTACCCTGACATATTACTATTGTCGATTGTGCAGTATCTATTACTCGTGCACATACATTCTGTGATATCGGGCATATTTGCATACCTTGCGCGCACCTTTATTGCTATGCGCAGTCTTTCATACCTTGAATATATATTTCTATTACTGATTGTGTAAGGTCTGTTACTCATGCACATATATTATATGCACATATATTCTGTATCGTGCATACTTACGCTACCTGCGCGCATTTCGTGCGCATATATTCCAGTAATTGCGCGCATGTCCCTGGTTTCTCTCTTACCTTTTATCCTATCCCTATTGCTGTGTACTTGGTATATCAGATTATATCACGGCTAAATCACACATCGAATTGGAATTTGGTGTGCACACTTCCATCTGAGGTTGTATAGACCCATTGCACGCATACATTATCTTAGACTTTATCTTAGATC
>OCZR010192958.1:0-12221 GCA_900234385.1 Anemonia viridis | reverse complement strand
TCATCATCATGTATCATCATCATCATGTATCATCATCATCATCATCATCATATGTGTCATCATGTATCATCATCATGTATCATCACATGTATCATCATCATCATGTATCATCATTATCATCATCATGTATCATCATCATCATGTATCATCATCATCATGTATCATCATGCATCATCATCATCATATGTATCATCATGTATCATCATCATGTTTCACCATCATGATCATGTATCATCATCATGTATCATCATCATCACCAACATCACCAACAATACTACCATCGTCATCAACATCTTTACTACAAACCTTGATAAAATATGAGTCGTGTTCTCAACATCTAATAAAAGTTTAAGTATGCCTTATTTCCTAGTTCACTCTCTACTTGAGCTGATCAAGCACCATTTCAAACATGTGAGAGGCAAGAATTCTACCACCATGATGTGCAAAAATGGCTCCCATAATGTTCATTACAGGTACCAGTAGATCTATAGAACAGTATGAAATATACCTTTGCCATCTGGGTGCATTCCTTCATATGATTTCTGTAAACTAGCCACCTGTCCCTCATTAAAGGCTTGGTTTAGTTCTTGTGGTTCACCAAGTACTTCAGATTTGCTTTCTGGACATAGGGCAGGGAATGCAAACCAATAATAAAATATGTATTTCTTCAAGTTCTAGAAATAAAAGGAAAATATTCAAATTTTATCTAGATAACCTAAGCTGAAACAACTTTAGCGCTTTTCTAAGTCAGGGCATGGCTAACTCACAGATCCAACCCTGAAACAACCTCTGGGCTGATCTATATCAGGGCATGGCTAACTCACAGATCGATATCCAACCCCTGGGTTTGGTCTGTTAGTTAGCTATGCCCTGATTTTGATCAGCATAGAGGATACATGTATTTCAGGTTTTCCACAAAACTTAAAGGTTCTTTTATAATAAATCAGATGAGTCATTTAATCTTAGTTGGTACACTGCTGTTTGATTTTCACTTACTGCAAATGTTAACAAAAAAAACTGGCAAAGCAAAGAAGGATCTTCTAAAACAGCTTTAGTTCTGATGGCTTCCCATATCTGTCAAATAATAAAATAATAATCATTAAACCTGTTAACACATCTAGTAAGTGCATGAGTACATTTTTTCTATACCTTCTTGCCAGAAGCATCAATAACAGTTTTCTTGTCTAATGAACGGAAATCTTCCATTGTGTTAGTATTCAACAGTTCTCCATGTGCCCCAAACGATCTTTGAGGTATACCACCCCTAAAGGATCCGAGATAACAAAATTAAAATCAATATACTGGGCTGTCTGTGTTCTTATATTCCTATCTTATATCCAATACAAATATTGATGGATTCAAAGACATGAAGGCTATGTTTGTGGTACCACAAATGTATTCTTAATACCACCAACACGGTCACAATGATATTCGGGTGAATCTAGGATTTTGAGTATTGGGGTCAGAATCAAGAAGATACTATACTAACCAACTAATTCCAAGCTAGAAAGGGGAGGGGGGTTCATGGACAGCCTGTGATCACCCCCTTTGTCCAATACTGCGGCATAATAATTAATTTTAAGTGTTGTTTGAACTTTTCTATTATTTTGTCAATTTTTTCTAGGGGGAGGGGGATACTATAAGCTTCTATCACCTGACGTCAATTAAAGCAGCTCAATTTGGAGGACAAAACAAAAGAATTTCAATCTCCTGTGAATTGGATCCTATTGTTTTGTTCTCCAAAATGAGCTGCATTCCAACGTGCTGCAAAAGGGGTCTATGACTTACAGTTCAAATGCATTGTAGTCAATATTTAAACGGCATGGCAATCCTGGTAAGTCACCTGGTAAAAGGAAAGAAAAGAATCAGCATAGTCTGAATAGGCCACCTGTGATATCTATTAAAGTTATGCCTCTTTTCACGGCTACCATCAGATGATGGTGCCACAGCAAAGTCTCTAGAAGCCCAGGGTTTATAACAGGAACTTTACCGTAGATAGGCAGGACATATTAGTCCTAACTGTACTTGATGTTTCAAGAAAATAAATATCCCGCATAGAGAATAGTCTCCTTTAACAATTTCCTACACCATCTTGAAAGGTAGCCAATAGTCCCCTTCACAGTTCCCTGCACCATCTTGAAAGGTGGCTGTGCCTTTGCATCGAAGCGAGAGGAACGTTGAGCTTGCAGTGATAGAGATCTTTTTTAACACCTTGGACAATTATTCACATGTCTCTACCATTGCAAGCTCAACGTTCATCTCGCTTCGATGCAATGACAAGGCTACCTTTCAAGATGGCGCAGGGAACTGTGAAGGGGACTACTGTATTTGGATGCCTTTGCATTAAAGAAGCAAAACATGAGGTGAGCTTGCAGTGATAGAGAAATGTGAATCATTCTCCAAGGTGTTATACAAAAAGGTCTCTATCATTGCAAGGTCAGCTCATGTCTGGCTTCGATGCAAAGACATAGGTGTAACTTTTCAAGGTAGAAAGGATGGATAGTTTTGAATTTACAGTTGACAATGATCTGGAAAAGTATTCAATTTTTCTAACCCGTCCTGACAAGATTATAACTACCTGTCAAAAAGGAATTGGAAATTATGTTATTCTAAACTTAAGGTTCAGTACACAGAGGAATTTAAGCCCGTTTAATTGAATATAAAATTTTTTTTCTTCGTGAGGTAATGTTGAACTTCAAACGAAATAATTTTCCAAAACAAAAAACTTACTGTTCACGTAGTATCCCTGCAGGAATCTAGGTTTATCATCCAATTGGTAGACATTAAGCTTGTTATCTTTGAGCTTGTGCCAGAAAACTGCATCAACAGCGCTTGAGAGTGGAACAAATTGAAGAAAATTCGCTTTCTTGTCGTCTTGTTTGGCAGCCATCTTGGATTCTTGACCTTTGGACACAGGAAGCCCAACCTGGCTAAGGAAAAGTGGGGTGATGAATTGGGGTGATGACTTCCGTTGACAGGTAACCGACACTCCAGTTAACCCAAATGAATGAAAAAATAGCATTGGAATGCATCCCTTGAAGCACTTAGTAATGCAGCTCAATAGGCCACTAGGCCAAAGGCCAAAGATTTCAGTAGGAGGCTGTGTGCCGAGTGAAATTTATTCTTTTCTTCTGTCATGACTGAGCATTTCACAGAGCCTCACATTGAAACCTTTGTGTCTGGCAAACGAAACGTATCTCTCATTGGGGTATTTGGAAGACAAAACGATAAGTTTCCAATTCTCAGAAGATTGCGATTGTTTTTTTTAATTGAATTGCTTTGATGTTATGTGCAAGGCCAGGGGTGGTCTAGTATGTTTTGTCATTTCAGACCACATATTATTCCCTTTAGTATCATTTCTTTCTTTAGTGCAGTTTTCCTATGACTGTGAAAACAGCAAGTCCACAGCATGGCAGTGTTACGGCAGAAATTTCGAATGATTTTATAGAAATCACGGCAGTGACACTGACACAGCGCGGCGTGGTACATTTCACACTCATAGGAAATCTGCTCTATTAAACACGGAGTTGTGCATTAGAAGATGAAGATCACACAAAAATCTTATTCCCAAGAGAATGAATACACATGGTCTTATATGGGAAACATAAAACTCTAGGTAAAGGGGTGTGTTGACATGTGATGCCAAGGCCTTTCCTCCGCTAGATTCACATCACCCAAAGTTAGAGGCTTTCATTGTTTTATCATCCAATATAAAAAAGGCTCCTGACAAGTGCAATCAGAGCACATTTCTGAGCACCGACTGCTCCTTAAGCTATGGACACATGGTGCAACATTGTGCGCAACTAGGACTGCTGCAGCATGTCTACTGCTGAAACTTGTTGCACGCAGCATTGCATGCAACGTCATATCTGAAGTTGAATCATACTCTACTCCTGCAACATTTGCTTGCAACATTTAAAAATCTTCATCCAATCAGATTGCATTAAGTTTATAACCGCTGACAAAATGACTTAGTCTCATAGGCATGGATAAGCAAGAAGGTTGGGTGATTTTGTTGCAACATGTGTCACCCCATTTACAATTTTGTGTGCAATGTTGCACTGTGTGTCCGCAACTTTAGAAAAGGTATATTGAACTTCCCGCATAATTTTCAATCCAGCCCTCAAACTCAAGCTCCCTCCCTAAGTCTGCCGCTAGGCATTGGGACAAAAATGCCATACCCCTAGTATTCAACAAAAAATTTTCAAAATGTTATTTATTATATGTATAATTTCAATCTCTATTTACAATAATGCAATAATAAATAATCCTAAGCAAAAAAATATGCTCAGTTTTAAATTAAACAAGTTAGCAATTACAATAAAAATCACTTACATTTTACAACACTAAAAACCTTCATTGAAACTGAAGTGTTCTTTGGTTCCAACTACAAATAAACCATCACTTTTCTCTAATAAAATCTATGAATGCTTAATAATTACAAAGAAATGTACTGTAAATTGGTACATGATTTTAAAAATATAAATTTCAAGATCAAACTGGATTTTTAAAATGTTCGAAGCAAAAAAACTTTTTTTCTAAAATAATATAATTATATGGATTCACAGCATGACGCACAAAAGTTTGACCACGTTAATTCATATTGCACTGATACATTAAATGTGGCCATTAAAATTTGCATGGTCGTCACGCTGCAACAGATATTCAGTAACTGAATCCTGTAGATTGGCTTTCTATCTGTGTAGACATAGATATTGCAATAGGCCATTTGCACTATGGTGTAATTTACTACCACTACCAAAATGCTTCATGAATTTTCTTTCTTACTGAAATTTGTATTTCCTCATGAGAATAGTAAGACAATGGGTGCAACAAAACTGAACAAAAGAAAGTGTGCAAGGGATTCTGGTAGTGGTGGTAAATGATGCCATAGTGCAGGTGGGCTATTGTTTCTTTCTTGCTTGATTGGCTTAGTGGAGCGGAATGGACAGCTTCAGTCTGGCCAGGCCAAGAGAAGTGAGATGAGCAATAGTCACAGAAAGCTCCTAAGCCCTGCCGACAAGATTATTTTACCCACACAAACAATAAATTTGATATATTGATGCTTACGTTGACAATAAACAACTAAATTGCATAAGTTATGCCAAAACTACAAACAAATGAACAACCAAACAAATCCAAAATTTCTTAATTTCATATGCTTGAGTAGGATGTTGTTACTGTGTAACCTGAAACTCGACACTCACATAAACAAAGGGAAGCACAGATGGTACATGGACCCATTTTCATAATCATGAAACATACAAAGCTCAAGTTGTCTGGGTTTTTCATTGCCGACAATCAACAAGTTAGTAGCTTAGACTGTTGAAAATTTGATTCATGGAATCCAAAAACCCAGATACCTTGAATTATAGCTAGTTTTCTGGGTCACATAATTATTAAAAGGGGTGTAAGGTTCACTAAACATTTCTATAAAACTTTGACTTTTGCATCAATTTTGTTCTGCTTATCTGTAAAGTGCAATAGTGGGCAAGGCAGGTAAAAAATGACTGAAGCTTTTTTTATAAAATAATTTGATGTCTTTTTTGTATGGTTTTACTTTTTAAGAAACTCTTGCACTTTCCAAGAAAAAAGCAATGTGAATATCAGTAGCTTTTGTCTGTAAAGTTCAACATACATTCATGGTGAATAGGTTTTCAAAAGTAATGATGTATCCTTTAGTTGTATAAGTATATTTCAAGTAGAATAAAGAAGGCAAAGAACAAATGCTGTTGTTCATGAATACCATGGATGTTAATCCAAATGCTCCACCACTAAAATATTCTTCCTTTTGTGGTCACAGGAGAGTAAATTTGCCTCTGATTAAAACTGTAAATGCATGCTTTTCAATCAAAGCTGAAGTCACTCCATATTGAATTAGTTTGCTGGTACCACGGAATGTATTGCGTTAGATGTTGTTGTTGGTGTAGTATTTCCTCCATTAATTTGTGCCCAAGTTTCTCCTAATGCTTTTGCAAAATGGTCATCAACTGAGCCAGCAACAGTTTTTACATTAGGACTGACATGTTTGTAGTCACTCCCAAGGCTGCGTCGAAAGTGTTCTTCAACAAAGGGATCAACCATTGTGGTTTCAACAATTTCCCTTCGATGCAGTCCAGCAGTGGTGGACATTCTTTGTGCATTGAACACTTGCTGTTCCATGTAATTGACTGGTTGTCGTATAACCTTGGTGGACGTGATCACTGATGGTCGGGAGACTGATACTTGCATTGGATCCATTTTATCTTGTTTCTTTGTTAATGAAATTAGAGGTGGTGGGCCTGATTCGATTCTTGTCTTTGGTAATGGACTGACAGGAGATCTACATGAGGAAATTGAAATTCAAAGAACAAATATAAGTGCATCTGTGAAAGAAGACTTTTTTCAGGAGATTTCATTTTTTCTGAGATTTCAGGCTTTTCTCTCTTGCCATCATCCAACACTTCCAACACATCTCTAGAGTCAAATTATTGGTCATATTTCAACAAAGGACTTGTGATATATCAGTTGTGTATTTTTTCTTTAGCTTCTGTGCAAAAAAAAATTATTTGTTTACCAAAAATATATATTTCTAGTAAACTGCCAAACTTCGAGCCAAACCAAGTTTCAAAGTTCAATTTTGAAGTTACGAAGTTGGCACCAACCTTCAGAATTTCCGAACCTAGTTAGGAACGTGATAATATAAAGTAAATTTTCTTTCTAGTGTTAAATCATGCATGACGCACTTATTGTCTTCATAAAGTGCAGCTATTACAAATTAATAATTCATAATGATTAAAAACAAAAACATTAACAATGAAAAATATATTTTTAGAGTATAACAAAGAAATCTAAAACAGCTCATCCAAAAAACATCTAAAATATCCAAGGTTGTTCCTTATTGACTCGAGTATTTAAAAAGTAAATATTACTTAAATAAATAAAAAATATGAAAATTTGTTTAAATGTAGTGGATTTTAAATAAAAATATGAAACTACTGCAATAAGAATGGATTTCCTTGTTACTTAAATTATAAAATAAGATTAATTTTTGTACTTACGTTTGTGTGTAGGCTGTTTTGACGGGATTTTTTAGGTTAAGGTAGTTTCTCTTGCGAGGATTTTCAGACAATTCAACTTCGGATTGATCGTCGATACAAATGAACTTTGAATCTGGATCTGAAACACAAGAGAAAAAAATTCAACCATTAGCTTATACGAAGAAAAAATACTGATAGCTGTTAAGAGAAGAGTTGAATTATATATAAACTTATAAGGCATTGAAATTCTTTACACCACAGTGTGATATCTATTCATGCGAGATCAAACTCCAGAATCTGGTAAATTTCGGTTCGATTTTACGAGATTTCGAAGGCAATTTCAATACTATAAACAGTAGAAAAGATATGAATTGTAAAAATTTGAAAAATCCTAGTCTGGTAGGATAACAAACACAATCGAGATAGCATCACAATACGTCGATCGCTGAAAAAACTACGAAATAAATACCTTGATCTCGTAAAGAAAGCCTTTTGAATGCTAAAGTGAAATCAACTTACGAGAGTTTGGCATCGTGGCGCGCGATGTTCACAATAATAAAATCGATCAAAGCTTTAAAAAAGACTTACTTTATAGATTAAAAAACAGCGCTATAAGTCTGAAGTAAAGCATTTTGTAAGTGTTAAAAAATGTCGATGGAATCCAAACAACGTACGCAACGCATAAACGCTCCGATAATTTCGGTTTTGTCGAATTTTAGAGCTTGAAAAAGCTCATTTATTAGGATCTGAAGTCAACTTACGAGGATAGGAATGGTTTTGGCTGATGTGTGTTCAAGATCTCCTCGTTTCCGATCGTTTACTGGGATGTTGTGTCCTCTAGAATGAAGACGTCTTTAAGCGATGCGTGGTATGGATGTGGTATGTACATTGTATGAATACCTAGTTGTCATATCAAGAAAGTATGTGTAAAATTCCAAACATAGCTCAGCTCTGATGATTTCATGGTCGTGCCATTGATCCGATTGCTTAGTAACCAAATAATGGCTTCGCATTTTTTTCACGGCCATATGATATCGAGAAATTTATCTCCAGTGAAATCTAGATGATGTACACCTCGGGATTGTGTAGCAAAGTCGATCGGAATCAAAGTGAAAGTTATTGAACACTGACAAACTTGGGCCCAAAATATTCTGTCGTGGCTCAACATTGAGTCGAACATGTGGTTCAGCGAAGTTCATCGGGACGTTCTCGAGACTTTTAGATTGATGGAATTCCTCAAACGTAGGCGGGATAGCTTTAAAAACAAGTAATTCTAACTCACCAGGCTTTGGTTTGGGATTCATGAGAGAAGCAGCTCTTGAAAGGACGTCTAAAGGACTCTCCATGATGAAAGACAAACTCGACCAGGACTTTTTTTAGAATCCAAAACCATCAGAACATCAGTAGAGCTACATAAGGCTGATCAACACAAGAATCTTGTTCTTGAAGAGAAATTCTTTGTCAATCAGGATAATAAATTAAATAGAAACAAATACGGTAGTACAATTTTTTATGTTTAGGAATGAGAAATCAAAGGCTCCAGGATGGCGGGCCGTGATTGGTAGGATTTGACCCACCTGGTGACGTCACATGGGGTAAGGGCTCTTTTTTGATGCTTACATGACTGAACATATCCCAACATGTTGATTTTAACTCCAAATGTGAATTGTTTTGCAAATGGAACCATTTTAGAGGGCTAAACAGACGTCAAGTTTAACCTTTTGAGTGAATTCACTTAGTTTTTACAAGGCTCAAAAAATTCACATTTTGTGCTCGGAAATAAAGCACTGAATCGAAAGAATGAAATGCTGTTTCGCTTTTCTGTGGCGCCGGATAATTCAAGAATTCATTTATTTTTTTTAGTGAGCTATCAAATGTACTGCAAAGAAGCAGACGAAATTCTGGCTTTCATCAATTACCAAGGACGGTTATTGGGTCTTACATTACTCTGTAAACTATCTTGATACTTGATATGAAGCCGGGGTTGTAATCAAAGCAAGTGAACAAAGCCTCGCCCCCTTTCTGCCCTGTTCATTAACTGACAGCGTGGCAAGCTGGGCGCGGTAATTTTGGTTTCCGTGAAAGCCAAAATCAAGAAAACTACATTTTCAGTCGTTGTACTTTTTTTTTATTTCTACGTTTAAAGATATTAAAAATATTTGAAACTTGGTGTAAAATTAGCAACAAAAATTTTTTCCAAATAAATATTTCACGAAGTTAGCTCCCTTTGAATATAATAATAAAATAAAATAATAAAACTTGAAAGTTATTACTGAGTTTGAAAATTATGTTGATATTATTGGATCCCTTAATTTTATTTCAATGGAAGTAAATCATGTGATGTCATATCGTTTATATTTATTTAGTGAGATATGTTCAATCCAACAACAGGCTTCCAATGACGTCATTTCCGCTCATATCTTCCCACCCCACCCCTCCCTTTTCTCATTTTATCCGGATAGATTTCCTTGGTGACACACTAACGTCAATAAGATCTCAATTTACATTGCAAATCCCCCAGGCTATAGATCAGTATAGAGAATCATGTCGTTATGCCTGTGACCTTTTGAGGACCAAACCATTGTTTGAGGCATGCTGTGAGCAGAAATACTGCGAGATCGAGCAATGAGCACGATTTAATAGAAACAGCTAGATTTATGGCTATTTATAACTGAATCAATTGATAGCTGCCAGGGTCTGTCTACCCGGGGTCTCCCCCCCTCTTCATCTCGCCTAAAACTAGAACCTATTTTGAAAGAGAAGACCATAAAATGGCTAAAACGCGGCCAAATGGCTTGAAATCGCGTACAGAAGCTAAGGAAAATAAGAAGAAGACGTGGTAAAAAGAAGGGCGATTTTCGTTCTAATCTTCTTGAGAATTTCGAGGGATTTTATTTTCCCCATACATTCTTTGTAATTTGTACAAGTACGTTACTTGGGCTTCCTGTGGTTGGGGCTTCAGTGTGAAGAAGCGCCAGATTCACATAGGTATCCGAAAGCAAACGTTATTGCGATTCCTTCTTGAAATAAACGTCCCAAGCGATGGAAGAATGGAGTCAGGTCAAGAGCGTAGGACATCAGTTCACCAGAAGTAGATTTTGGGCTTCCTGTGGTTGGAAATTCACTGAATCGGAGCTTGTCCGGTCTGTATCGTACCCTGAGGGCAATCATACGTGCTATACCCGCTGTAAATCCTTATCGTACACACACCATGTCATGTGACGTCAAAGCAGCTTAATAGAGGCTTTGTACCATCACGTGAGAGCAGCGATGACAGGAGGCACAACAATAGATCGAGTCTTTTTCTCCAGGGAAACTGAGATCTTTCTCATGTAAACCAGATTAGACCAGATTAGTGTTCCTGCCTCCTGTCATGGCTGCCATCACGTGATGTTGCAAAGCCTCTATCAGTGGAGGACAAAACAAAAGAATTTTAATCTCCTGAGAATTGGAACATATTGTTTTGTCCTCCAAAATGAGCTGCATTCCAACATGCTTCAAGGGGTCACTATTCTCCCTACTCCAAAATATAACTTGATGGTCAGCTAGAATTACACATGTCACTCATTCGTGCATGCCAATTCTATAGAGTCTCAACTGAACCAGACTGGGATTTGCTGGACGGACGGGTACTGTAATAAGATCTCGTTGCGCAAGCCGACGCGGGACAGCGAGTCGACAAATATAAAAGCACTCGCACTCACACTAAACTGAAGAGTTAAGCATGTGACCAAGGTCTTTTCTATCGATCGCGCTGAAGTGCTGAAGTCCTATAAGCAAGTCAGAAAGTAACCGGACATGGGAAAGGAGTACTCCACAATACATCTGTACGGGCCTTCCCAGAAAAAAGGCGGGTGGCATGGGGACAATGGATGACTCGATCTGTTGATAAAAGTAAAAAACATGTGCACGCGCATATCATGCGCAAAAATTCCACGCGCGCGCAGACATATTTCCAATCAAATCAAACGTTCAGAAAGGTGACGACGTCGACAAACTAAGTTAAACTTTCACGAAAGTGTATGGCCGCGCCGGTCACTGCACGAAACAATGTAAAAAGCAATCACAAATTACAAACTAAGGAATCAGTAATAAAGCTAAGGAGTCGTTGAAGAGTAAGTATATAAGTTGCGCAAAACTAAAAAACAGTTTAATTTTCAACCTAAACATTCCTTCGTTTTTGACATTTTTGCTGAATGCAGTTTTACAGATATTAACCAAGGATCATTGGGAAAACTTTATACCAGCATAATTTGTTCCAAAATAATTTGAAATCACTTTTGTTTTATCTGTCAGAGTTTCCAGAGTCCAGTGCGAGAAGTGGTTAAAATAAAGTAGACCAAAATGTTCCCTAACCAAATGGGCCCACCGGATGGACAGTTTAATCCGGTAAGTGAACATTTACTATACTGATTACAATGCTTGTCTGATATTTTTTGCCTGGATTCCATCCATTCTACTTGGCTTCTTCGTAGCTGTTTTATGCTCGGTTTTCGCCTCCATTTTCCCTGTGCCTTTTCAGTTGCTTTTTCGTTGGTCAGTATTCTTCCCTGTCTTCTTGGCTGTCTTCCTGGCCGTGACAGTTACTTGGCGATCTTCCCATATCTTCATACCACACGTACATTAATTTTTCTCTAATTTTTCTCTGGCTGAGGATGATTTATGCAAACTCCTTTCAAATTGCGTTGGCCTAGATGGACTTTTTTCACTGTGCCAAGTGGCATGACAAATTCGTTTTTAAAATGGCAAGTCATACTATGCACTTTTTCACAGCTACTGCTATCCGAAAAACGCCACGATTTTTTTTTTGCATTGGCCTTGAATTGATTCTAATGAAATTTGATAAGACTCACAACGCACGACTTGTAAAATTAAATCCTCCTTCAAGGCTAGGATGTTAGTTAAAGAGCTTTAAAGGTTAAAAAGTACAATGAACCACTTAATTACTTTAGTTACAATTGACACATATAGCAAGTGCCAGCGATTTTATCTGTAAAAAAGCGTCCAGAAAACAGCCGAGAGATGCCATTGTTGCGTGGTGTGCGCTTCTATTGCATTCTGGGAGGACTGCTTTAATTCTCCCCCACACTCTGATTGGACAAGAATGACTTTGAATGCTAAGAGTCGCTCATTGGATTGGTTCCTCTGCGTTACTACGGTTACTACCCAAAAGGAGGAGAAAGGGTATAGATAGAAAAGGAG
>OCZR010192567.1:0-15103 GCA_900234385.1 Anemonia viridis | reverse complement strand
TTGTTTTGCTTTTAGTTCGGTCGTTTGTTTGTTTATTTAAGCAACTTTTTTTTTTCGCTTGCCGGACTGTAAACACTGTCTCCAGTTTGTATTTTCTTTGCATTAAATTACACGTTTCAGCATAAATTACAAAACGATGGTCTAAAATACCACCCACGGTTCTTGCTCACAAATTCAGCCATACAAAACAGTCAAGACTTATTTGTCTCTGCATCAAGGATCATTTAGTTTAGAAATGATGTCCAAACAAAAAAATAATCTCCGATACGATAGATAGATACCATCTTAGCAGTGCGTGTGGCCAATTTGCGCCTTCCTAAGGATCAAAATAACTATTACCAACAAAAGCCTAGATCTGATTAATACTTTGCCCAAAGCCTGTATTAGTGAAGGATATCACAGGGGGCTTATCTCAGGGGCTGTTGTTTTGACGTAAACTTCTTTAATTAAAAATCATCAGAGAGTAGCACGCTTGTCTGTTAATGCTCTGATGAGGTAATTGCAAACAACACGTGCCAAAAATTTCTTAATGCCTTCGAGAAAAACAGCGGTAAACATCAGAAGAGAAGAAAGTCAATGTTTTTCCCCTGGTGATCGATTTTTTTTGTCTCTGTTTGCTTCTCAGACGTTTCTCAAATTATGTCTGAGTTTTGAGACTTTTTTTGATACCCCGCTTATCATGCAGACGTTTATAACCCCTCCCCTCCCTCTTGGGAAGAAATGAGATAAGTCAACGTTCCACCAAAACACAGAACCATAGAAGGATGCATTCTTGGATTTTCTTAGTTACAATTGTCCCACCAACTCAACAAATGAGAATATCTCAGAATTTAAAACTTTAAAAGTGTTTACTGTTTTGTGAAAATGAAAGGAAATTGGCTCATAACTCTTGATACTGCGTATTTTTTTTGTGGGATAAGATTTCATTTCTATAGGAAAACTGCTGCGACGGGCCAGTGGTTTGTTCGCCATTGTCTGGACCAAAACCATGAATAGTCCTGCTCACAGTTCCCTGTGCCATCTTGAAAGTTAGCCGTGCCTTGGAAGCGAGATATAAGGTGACCTTAAATTGCAATGATAGAAAACTTTTAATAACAATTCACATAACTCTATCATTGCAAGGTCATATCATGTCTGGCTTCGATGCAAAGGCCCGGTTACCTGTCAAGATGGCGCAAAAAACTGTGAAGGGAGCTATTGTGCCACTGTGTTGAAATTTTGTGAATCAAGATAAGAATGAAACGGGTTTTTTCCCCAGGTAACCCTGGTTCGAAATCTGGATGCGTACGGCATCGAGCCACAAGAATTTGCTCATAAAATACAACTGAAAGCTGCATGTAGTACTTCAGGTAAATCAATTCATGTGATTGGTTGGTTTTGAGTTTCGTGGTTTTTGATTGGTTTATAGAGCGGAAGCCATTTAGATGTTACGTGCTTTGAGTTATTTGAGCGTTGTTATTGGCTGGCAAGTCTTGTCCTGGTTTTTTATTGGTTTATAGCGGAAGCCATTTAAGAGCAACTCTGAGCATTTACCGCTTGAATAGAATTCTCACACGACCTATAAAACAGCTTAAAAAGTGTGATTTTAAAAAGGCAAATTTTCTTAACTGGACTGCCTGTTAGGCAAGTAACGAACACTTTCTTTGAAGATGGATTTTTCAGGTTGAAATTTTTTCAATTCTCAATAAAATTATTTTCATTGTCAATTAACAGTGAGTCAACTTCCTGGTAAACACAAGACCCCTGGTATGCAGGTACTCGTACAAGGGAATCAAGTCCAGCTCGTTGCGACAGCTTTACTTGGTAAGTTTTTGGTTTTGAAGCCGTTTTCTAAAAGGTCTTCAAATTCATCAAACCCTGAAACAACCTCTGGACTGATGAAAGTCAGGGCATGGTTGACGAAATTCTACTTATATGATTGTGATGTCAAGTCCAGGAATTGAACCCGAGATCCCACAGGGGAAAGACAGGTGCAGTACCGCTGAGCCTTTAATTCTAGGATGATTAAAAGTCTTCCTTTGGTACGGAACTGACGACACGAAGTAACTACCGCGAAAGGCGCGGTAATACCAACAAATCGTGCAGCTTGTGGCGCAATATTGTTGCGCTTTCGTGCTTATGCCACTTCCTGCGTGCTTTATTACTGAACGGTGCAGGGGAAAAGCTGTTTTATTTGTTAAGGAGGAGTAGAAGCTCTTTGTACTCTCTGCAACAATAAAAATCTATTGCGGGCGTGATGATAATACGAACAACATCCGCTCTGCAGCTTGCACTGAACGCAACAATATTTCTTGACAAGCTGGGCAATTTTATTGCCCGTATTTCTGCGCTTGCTTAAAGTATTTTTCTTTACAAATATTGCAGAAGATTACAAGATACCCAAAAAGTACATCAGTGGGCTAGAACTACTGAAAAGTCAAAAGAAAAAGAAGAAATAATATGAATTGTAAAGTCAATGAGAATTGACAACTGTTCGCGGTAAAATAAATCAATATGAAGCAAATTGATCCAGTTATGAGATAAATGTTTTGTGGTGATGTTGTGGTGAGTAGTTGGAAATACTTTCAATTGGAAAGTGTCGTTGGTAAAGCACTAATTAGTTGATGGTAAGTCTGAGAAAGGTGTCGGTTTTAGGGAGATTGGTCGGGGTTTGTCAGTATGAGTTGGTAAGTATGAGACAAGTGTCGTTTTTAGTGGGATTGGGGTGTTTTAGTATGGTTACAGATTGTTAATATACGTTTCTAAATCTGTATCGTTTTTAGTTCGATTTTAGTGGGCTGGCAATGAGATGGCCGGGTGTCGTTGGTAAAACTCCTAACAACCAAACACCGACATGTAAAGTGAACAACAACTTAGAATGAATGGACCATTGTCAATCCCCAAAACGCCTCGAGCTTTGTACTCTATCTTGAAATCTAAACTGCACACAACAAAGGGACAATGCTGAAACCGCAATACGAAAACAGACAATAAAAAGCCACCAACTGGATCAGTAACTAAAAACAATGTTATAAAAAATTCATAAAATTAATATAAACAAGCTCTTAACACAAGTAATACATATGATCAGTGCTCATAAATTTAAAAGCGACAGTACATTTTAATTATAAAGAAAATTGATTAATTTGATACGACCGACGTAAGCAGAATTATGACAATTGAGTTTCAATTAAGTTACTAACTCAACCAAAAACATAACGTTCGTCAGTCAAGAATAATAGTGAAAGGTTTTCATATATGACTCAGTTTCAAAAGAATCAAAGGATTTAAGACACTAAAAAAAGTATTACGAGGAAAATGATTTAATTTAGGGAAGTATTTAAAGTTGTATCTTTGCCAAGAAAGTGAGTCAGTCCGTTGATTTAAGTTATCAGTTAGGTCATATGATGAACGACTTGCTTTATTTTGTACAAGTGAAGCATATCGCGTGGGATTTATTGGCGTTTATAGTCATCGAATAATGAATAATTTATACCCCATCTAACTGTCAAAACAGCTTAGGGGTAGAAAAGGAAGACTTAGAAACAGCTAGAAAAAGTTCAAGGAAGTTGACCACTTTCGAAACTTTCCCGCATAGGAAGAACTATACAACTGTGCAATGAAGGTTTTGTTTAACAACTCAAACATGAAACACTGAATTTAACGTATTTTTATTTATCTGTAACTCTATAATTTTAAATTCTAAACAATGCAAGATTTTTCTTTTTGTTCGGTAAAAAAAGCCAGTGGATTTGACACTTAAATGGGTTCCATTCTTCACCAATCAAAAACCAGCAAAATGCTGAGTATCCAATCAGAAGGCTTGGACTCGGAAGCCTTTAAGAGTCACAATATGGGTGTGTTTTGACTGTTTTACCGTTCAATCTCCTTAAATAAAGTAAAAATTTGCTTTATAAAATGTTTTTAATACTTCAAAATCTCTAACTCTTTTCCATTGTGGAAGTAAGAATACGACACAATAGTATTGAAGTGTTTTTTTATCAATTTTGGCGTGCAAAGAAATTAACGCCGGTTTTCCCTGAAAGGAAATTGTTTCTCTAACTTTCGTATTTGCCATGGCTCGTCGAACTTGAATCGTACCCCACCTAAAATTTACTTTCAAGAACCGTATTTTCTTAGCTACAGGCACTTATAGACTGTCCGTTGGTCGGTCGCACATTCGTCCGACCAAATGCAATATTCTATAATTATATATTATGAAGCAGTGTATATTGGCCCAGAACATTTTATATCTTGAATCACATTCTAAAATTACGATTGTAATAATTCTCAATTTTACTTGAGCTTGTAGATTCAAAAACACATTTTTTTTGTTTAATGTGCCGATAAAAAAATGATGCCGGGCACTATTACAAGTTGAATATGATGATGGTGATGATGATGATGACGATAATTCGTTTTACCTTTTTTTGACTTGTAACAGGCTCCCCTTGCGCACTGCGAGGACTCAAACTCTGCAGTATAATTCAATGTTCAAAGGGCAGTCTTTCCTGTCATTTCCGTGAGAGAGATTTATCTAGTATTATTTTCAAAGCCTGTTTCTCACGCTGAGCCAAGATGGTTCCTTCCAAGGTCATTAATATCGATGTCAGTATAGATATGTTATTACTTATTTTACGTCTTTTTAAGTAACTTTAGTACCACACGCTGTGATCTGACTGCCCTCGATGTAATATTGAGTTGATGTCTTCATCATGAAACCATTTCAACGAAATTATCGGTGAAAGTACCCAATTTGCCTTGATAAGTTGCGATCCTCGATGTACAAATGCCACAAATAACTAAATATTTCGTGTTTCGAGGCTTCAAAGAATATAAAGAAACACAAAATGGTACTATAACTGTCAAATGGCTTTCTTTCTGAGCCAATCAAAATACAAGAAAATCAGGAGCTATCAAATGGCTTCCGTTCTGAGCCAATCAAAATGCAGGAAAATCAGTGTACGCCTTGAAGTAACAAGGGCAAAATCGGAAATAAAAATGACCGGTTTAGCGAAGTGAATAATGACCTAAATTGCGATGTGCAGGGGTGTGGAGCTACCTATGAACCATTCCCAAGGATCAGGCTAAATTTGGAAAATGTCCGGAAATATATCTAGCGAACGATGTACAACTTTATTGGAGATATAAACGTGGGTAGGGCAAGCAATATAGTTACATATATTCATGCCCAAGGAGGAGCCGTACTTTTGAACGAGTTGCGGAAATGTATTCCTATATGCACTTGAATGTATTTGAAATATCAAAGGAGGGGCCTTGAGCCTCTTTTACCCTTATCAAAGTGCCGGAAATATAATAGGATATATGGCTGAATGCATTGATTTTGATAAAAAAAGTGTTTACACAGATAATTCGTATATTCAGATGTTATTCTAACTCGTTTTTTATTTAGCTTTCAATTCAGCTTTTCGTAGTTGCTATACTAGTTTTTTTAGATTCAGAATTTCTTAATTTCCTTGTTGTTCAAGTATTCAAGTGTTCAAGTATTTTATCTGAATTTGTTTCTTTTGGGAAAGGATTTTGCGAGGCCATAAAGTTACACAGTTCCTAAGATCTCAACTCAAGTTGCGCGCGCTCATCGCTGGAAATTGAATTAATGGCAATACAGTAACTACAATATGCAAAACTTAAAGTAAAATGGACGCTTTTCACGTGCTAAACAAATTTTCATAGCCAATAATTGTTCACAACTTCCTGTTTTACAAAACTTCACTTATACTACAACCAATACATTGTCCAACGTTTTGTCCTGTGTCAACATCAATGACAAACAAAAGACACAGGGCGACTCTAAGTCTTCAACCACCGCGCCAATATCGCGAAAAAGTCTGCCTTAAATACTTGAATATAAAAATTACACCACACCTAATTTATCATAAAGAGCTTTTTCTGTTAATATTGATTAACTACATGTTTTTGAACCGCCCTGTTTTGTTTTATCGGGAGTATCTTTTGTAATTTTCTTCGATGATTCAGCTTGTATACGTTGTGTCCGCTGTTGTTGTCCTTGCATGTGGCTGGCTGGTAAATCTTGACTATTCCTCGTTTCCACCGGTTTTTGTCGCAATGAAATAAAAATAAAAAGCTACTCCAAAACATGGATAAAATGGCGGGATGCTTTTTCAGTAGCACGAAATCACGTATTCTTTTCAGCAAAATAATTGTTACAACACTTCATGATGTTCTGCAATTCCTACGTCAGTACCTAGAGAGTGAAGCTTTATTTCTAGCTCATTTTCAACGCCTCGAACTTTGTTTAATGATGGGTATTTCAGACCCCTTTGGAGCTGCCATCCAAGAGACGCTGTCTTCTTTGTGCCGTACGCGTCTTTGATTATTGAGTCTTCAGGTGAGTCAGTTTACAATACCCCCCAGTACCGTACACTGGTTGTCAGTGAACTTCTTCAAACATCAGTGTTTATTTAATTAGAAGTTGAGGTGAGATAATTCTCAGTTTTATCAAAAGCTTTTATATGGCTCAGTATCATTCTTGTCGTTGATGCTAAACTTGGGCTAGAAATTCGGAGCGCTATCTTTTATTTACCAAGTCAAGAGGTAACTGGCCATGGAGAGAGCGAAGTAAATTATAAAAGGTGCTTGATCGTTCGGGAAGAGGGGGGGGGAAAGACGGCTTCGTAGTTTTGCCATCTCGCGATTCCTCAATACTGTGCATTAGTGTGTTCACAATGGTTGTGGGAGTGGTAGCTACAGCTTATTTTCTATTATACCTGCTTGTTGACGCCTTGGTGTCGTAACAGGCGCCAAAACCACTGCCTGATACTTTGGCACGATCTTGAGTCATGAATTAAGTACAATATAAAATTGTTCCCGCTTTACGATTAATTAGTGTAGCGCCAGACCCCGGCGCCAGTCCGTTCGCGCAATGAGTATAGAAGTAGGCGCTAGCTGGCCTCTTCATACACTAGGTGTTGGTAGACATTCCAGTTTTCGTTCACGTCTTGACAACTATTTGCTACATATTGTTTATTCGTAACCCTAGCTTGCTCTTTTCTTTCTACTGTTTACTAGTGTTATAGTCAAGTAATTTTCGAATAATTTTGGGACTGAAACGACCCTATTGCACTTCAGTACACTTTAGTAAGCATCGTCACTGTGGTAAGTAATACTTTTATTTACTGAAGCCATGGATGATTAAGGATGATTGAATAGATGTATCCCTTTCACCCATGCTGACTAACCGAACTTATATTTTTTTTACCAAGTTATTAAAACGTAAAATTGGTCTTTTGATCGAGTTTAATGCAATTTTAACTAAAGTTCTTTTCTATGTAAAAAGAACATTTAATTCCAGAAAAGTTCTTTCATGAGCTTCGCCAAGCAACTCTAGAATTAATACATTGTTGCAAAACTGCCGTCAGAGAATATGATTATCGGAAAAATTTAAATTGAATATTTTCAATTTAAACCCCAACAATTAAATTATAACAAGAGAGCATATATATGCTCAGTTGCTTTAACAATTTTCTCATTTCTGAGTCCTGGAGTGCGATCAATAGGGCATTTATTGACAACATAATACAGTGTTGCATGGCCAGGGGATAGCGAGTAGGAGGGGTTCCTAAGGCATTGTATACGTAATCTCCCCCACCCACACTTCCAACCTCTTGTCTTTTATCTTTTATTATCATCTTTTCTATTTAAAAACAAAGATCTATCTGAAAATCACCGTATCAATATATCAACATCTTATTTCGAAAACAATTCCGACCACTTTGTGTAAATTTAGAAACTAAAGAGCTACTATTGATCGTGTTGACATACAGGGGGTTGCTGCGACAACCAGGAGTAAACAAGTGGAGTAGAGTTGCTTTCGATTAAAACGACGTGTAGTGTTTAAAGTTAGCATCGATAACAACGATAACTTCGTTTGTCTTGCTAAAGTATATTCTCGACCAAGAGGAAGTGCTTGTGTCAAAACATTTGTACAGCTCATTAGCCTCTAGACATACATGTACAATGAGAGCTCAGTCACTGCCAGCCTGAGTGGTAAAAATTTCTTTGTCTTAAAGTACAAAGCAACGAGTTCTTCCTAGTTTTCCTTGACAACGACAAAGCTGGTTCGCTTATTTTGAAACTCTTTTTGCTCAGAGAAAAACTGGCAAAAAATTACTGCAGTAAGTCAAGGCTTTGTGTCGAGGTGTCAGCCGGGCTTTCTGTTATTGTTGGACAACGCGTAGATTTCATGTACCCAGGCAAATGGCATTCAGAAACCAATTGATCCACTAGAAATCATGGTAGTATGAAAAATTGTTTATATAATTGAATGAAAACTACTATCCCTTAATCCTCGTCAACGGTTGGAATGCGATTGTTCTTGAATTGCTTAAAAAATATGTCAATCAAATGTCAGGCGTCACTAAACGCTTCACTGATTTACAGATCACGTGCCTTCTACTCACCGCTCTAAAAATTTTGACCCATGCAAAACTTGGCTCAACTAACACCAAACGACAAAGCTTTTCCGAACTTTTTGATAACTTAGGGTTGATTCTATAGGTTTGGCGCTTTCGTACTGGGATTGGATTACCAAGAGAATGATATGGAGACGTGGTAGGATGTGAAGATGGTCCATTTATTTTACATGAATGTGAGATCAACAAACTTCACTTGAGATAGAAATCTACTACAAGAATCGCACAACACGAAACAAACATGAGGCTCGTCTTGCAACTCGTGGTTATTGTACTTATCGTTAACATCGCACGGACAAATTCTATTAGAAAAGGTAAGCAATATATTTTTCGTATTTACTTAGAAGAGTAATATTTAGAGCAGAATGACTTCCGCTTTTCGCACTCAAACTTCCTAAAATGTTGGCTAAATAGCAGCGGCTCTTTGGCAGTTTGTACTCCCAGATTAGGTCAATTTCGGAGTTTGATCGTCATTTCATAACATGAGTTTTGAAGCTTTCTTTGAATTCTTGAATGGCATTCAATTTAGAAATTATTCGCGTTTAGTTATGGATGTTAAAAGCTTCAAATCAACTCGGTAAAGTATAATGAAGAAAATACTATGGCTACGCAGCGCACTACAAATTATCCTTCCAGACCAGATTAGCAGAAAGAGTCGCTTGTTCATT
The DNA here is from genome assembly GCA_900234385.1 of Anemonia viridis. Taxonomy (NCBI): domain Eukaryota; kingdom Metazoa; phylum Cnidaria; class Anthozoa; order Actiniaria; family Actiniidae; genus Anemonia; species Anemonia viridis. The sequence goes on along the minus strand of OCZR010192567.1, from coordinate 6,003 downwards.
ATTTATATCTGTTCGCTCTAATTCCTGATATTTAGTTCTGCCAATCAGTTTTAATGTAGATTGAGTACGAATTCCCAAATATCGTATAAACTAAACTTTGATTTAAAATTTTGGTCCGTATTCTGCTGTTAGCAAATGAGCATACTGTGTTTTCAATTCGTGATTAATATTCAAACAAGAGTTACATAGCTCTTTGCTTGTTGTTATTCTAATGCAAACCACAGATTATGGCCGTAATTGGTAGATTTAGGCTCATGGACTTTGTATTGGGCTGTTCATATGGTTTTTAGTTGTCCTCATTCATCAAAGTCTTTGAAATTTAAACCGGGTTAACTCACTCGAAGATTTTCTTTGCGTTAGGTCGCGAACGTATGTTAACTGAATTTCAATTTTCGTCGCGAGTTAACTAACTTTGAGTGGACTTCTTTTTTGACTTCGACCACTGGAATTCTCTTAATTCGCTCTAACAGAAATTTAGGTCTCTGTTTCGACGAACTGAGAGAGAATAACGAAACTCTAGAAGATCAACTTCGCAGTTTCTGAGTTTTAATTTTCACCATTGCGTGAGGTTTGTTGTTTTCTTACCGACATAACTTATGCATATATTATAAACCAAAATTGTTTATAATTTAAGAGATATTTTGACGTTAGATTCAAAATATCAGATGTATTTTACAGTTTGAAGTTGAAGGAGTCTGCTTATTTTTGGCAGGGCAGACGTCATTCGATCTCACAGTTTTCTCTGCATGGTATTAGATTTCTAGAACTGGAGTTAACGCTCTACAAGGCCTTCTTGACGAAAACATCACCTCTTGTGTGACACACGAGAAAATGCAGTTTATGAAAATAAATAGACGATAAAAGTATGAGGTTTAAGTGCAGAAATAACCCGTTAGTTTACCTTAAAATGTATGACAAGCTCTTAAAAAGTTTATACATTCTAAGGCTCTGATTTCACCGGAAGGGTTCCCACAATCCGCCAAAAAAGGTACGAAGCAAGTATGTGACCTCGTGTCTTTTAACTCTCTTTTTTCAACAAATTATTATCTGTTCTATCTACAAACAACACAGAACCAGAAACTAGTAATGATTCATTACTCATTTTTGATAAACAAGTCGAAATATGGCCTCTAGAATGATATTATGACATCATTAGGGCTAGCCATGGGCTAGCCACTGGTGCATTACCCTAATGATTTTGGGTAGCAATGCATGGACCATAGCAAAGCTTATAATGGGCGTTCGTGTTTATATATTCAATTTGGAGTTGTATATTGGTGTGTCGAAATATCAAAAGAATTCTGTGTACTCTGCATATTAAGAAAGATGATTTAATGCCAATAATCCTAAAACGAGAGTATGGGTGTAAATATAGTCTACATTTATTGAATTGTGTCAAACAGTTTTGGTCGCTTGCAAAAGTTTAATCTAGATTCCTTTGAGACATGGTTTGTCTTAGTTTCTTCCTTCATTTCTGGGATTTTTTAATGTACATACTAAGTACATGTTTCTTAAAATCTGCCGGGCTGTTGGTACCGCGTTGAGCTGCTTCGAAAGGTGCTGTACTAGTCATAATCAGTCGTAATTAAATCGGATCTCTCTTTTCTGCTTCGCTTTTCCGACTTGTTCATTCTAAGAAAATTGCTTCACTAAGTTACCAAATCATTAGTTGAATGTTCAGGTGAAAAGATAGAAACCAGATATAAAAACACTTCAGTGATTACTATTGTTTTGAATAAAGATAACACTACACATGAATGTAATAGCAAGAACGTGTGAAAAGATTTGACCAAATTTGATCAAATTACCGGTTCTTAAACATTAAATTCAAAACATAATTTTGTACAACAAAATGATTCTCAACTTTTGTTTTAGGTTCATTATCCCTCTAAAAGAAAAAAATTTTTTTTTATATTAAAGGATATTGAGAAAAAGCGGAATTTGGAAATTTACGTGAAATTGGAATTTGGAAAAAGTGCAAGAAAACAAAAGCAAAATTCAATCACTTAAGAAATATTGTTTTTGCAAAACCCTTATGAAAACAAAGTTTCATTTAATTAGAAATACATATGGCATTAATTAATAAAAGATATTAAAACACTACAGTCACCTGTAGCGATCTTGCGAAGGTTTTATGACGTAAAATATAAATATTTTTTGAGGTCCTTTTGATCTCTAGGTTATCAATGATCTCTCAGCTCTCGCGGGCAGAAGCCGAATTCTATTCTATTTTTACTTTTTAAGGCTAGTTATTTATCTAAAAACAAATGTTTATAAATTTTCCTATATACTACAATGTTGTTTGTAATTTGTACTTTGTAATATGTACTTTGGGAAAGAAAACGAAAGAAAGCGTGGATTGTTTTGGGAAAACGGTAGCGTGCCACCAGTAAATTTGAAAACCTTTTGGCCATGCCCTTTGTCAGCTTCTTGAATACCACTAGTTGCCACAGGCAAACGAAAGAGATGGCTTTTGATAACCGTCCTCTTTAGTTACCGATAGGTCTTATCAGGGTAATTATTTTGGCAATTATTCGAATTCGTATCAAGGAGTTTGACTTTGCACGGTTGACACGCGCACAAGATGTGCTCCAGAAGTTCCCTTTCTTTGTAACGAGATGAAATTTCTATTAAGGGTTATTAAAGATCTTAAACTCTCTTTAGAATATTTGGCTATGGTTTCAAGCCTTTTCTTGTAAAGAACACATATTATTTCTCTGATTTTAGGGGTGCGCTTTGCAGCAAATACTAAATCTTTTTCTTCAAACTGTTAATAAATTGTCCGACGTTTCTACGTTTTTAATGATTATCTATCATTTTTTGCTTCTTTCCTCTGATAAACCGCTTTTTTACATTTGCATAGACGAAAGGGAAAAGTTAAACTTATAGAGAAATTATTAGTGATGAATTCAACATTTGCCCAATAAGGGAATGTAAGACTGGGTTGTTGGTGGCCAATGAAGTGGTTTTCTGCGGTCACGTATCGTTCAACTCTCTCGTCAATCATCATTTTACTTGACTTTGAGCTGCATATTTCATACTTCATCTTTTGCCGAACTTTTATCTTAGAATTCAGAGCATCCTAAAGAGCTATGATAGGAATTAAGCGTTGATGTACCTCGACCTCTTTAAATGAGAATTGTAAGCTGCGGAAACTGAAATAAATTCTTTAGAACTTTGGCGCTGTGTTACCATAACCGACAGACAAAGCGCATGTCTTTAAAAAAATATTTTTTTACCACGGAGGCTAATATTTCCAGGCATTTAACAATCGTAGATTGTGTTCCAACATTTGGTTTCAATTATTTGATCGTTTTAACCAAAGTCCATTAAAGAACAATTAAATTCTAGACCGTATTGTAAGACAATCCGATTTGCGATAGAGTGATTCCAATCTGCTAATAGACACAGAAACTCTATCCTATAAGCGCTGTAGTTCGTAATGCGAAAGAGTCTTAAGTTTTAAAAAATCCTGAGAAGTTTTTGTCTGTTTTACTTCCAAATTCCATTAATGTTCAGCTTTCCTCCTTCGAATAATCTTTGCAAAAAAGTTAATTACTCCGTTCGGCGCCGATTTTATGGAGATGTGTTATAATTGGGAATGTGGTTTCCGATGTATGCGACCCCACATGAACCACTTTTTCCCGGAAGGATCTCTCATATCAATTAAGTCTTTAGACCCCTAAGATATATTCCTATTATTGGGTTATGAACGTCCCTGGAAATGCGATAAATCCCGATTAACCGAAATCCTATTTCAGAGATTATTTCTTTTTTCTTTTTTGTGGTTTGCCGTTTGCCATGTTCGTAACCCCAGAAAAGCTAATTATAGCTCGCTCGAATGAGGAATAATATTCAAAACTACTGTTTCTATAATATCATTTAACTCTAACAAATAAATTATGAGTATATTATGTAATTAAAAGAAATACTTAGACAAGATTATAATGGATAAAGTTTTTTCGACCCAAATTCATCAACATCAAAAAATCCAAACCAGATTGAAGACAATTTTATTTGGCATTTGCGGTTATTTTTTATCATTTTGTCCCTAAAATTTACAGCTAAAATCCTGCTGTGTTTGGTCGGTGAGTATAAAGGAGAGTATTAATGAAAGTATTTGTTTCTATTTAGCGCCAACTGTGAGCCTTACACCAAAAAATATTCGAGGAGTGGAGAAAGGGATGGTATACATGCTATGTAACACCACAGGGATCCCAAGACCAAATATTACGCTATACAAAGACGGAGTGAAAGTGACAAACTCTAGGATATATAAGTTCCAGATCCTGCATGGATGGTTTATAAGGATTGGTCCATTGAAGCAGAGACATCAGGGGACGTATAGGTGTGAAGCTGCGAATGGTGTGGGGCCTGTTGTGTCGGATTATTCCGCGATACTTCGTGTCTATCAAGGTATGTGTATCCCATCCATCCATCCATCTATCTTCCTTCTTTCCGGCCTTATAACCTATTTGCCTAACTATCTGTACACCTACCTACCTGCCTCCTTCTTTCCCTCCTCACTCCCTCCAACTCCGGCTACCTCCCTCCCTCTCAACCTCCCTTCCTTGCTTTCTCCCTCTCCGGCTATCTCCCTTAATCTCCGGCCACCTCCCTCCCTCGCTCCCTACCCCCTTGCTTGCTCCGGCCCACCCTTTCTCCGTCAACATCTGCCTACCTTTACCAACAACGACAACAACACACAGTTTGGTCCTATACACAAACATGTCTATTAATAATATTATTTCTTATCATTCACCAACAGCGGGAACAACACCTAGTGGGTTCCCTAGAATAGGAAGAAACCCAAGGAGTCAGTTCAAGAAGAGCGGCGATAAAGTTATCTTCCAATGCACAGTCACGGGTGCTCCAACCCCGTCTATCATGTGGCTACAGAACAAGGTCCCGCTGGATTTATCCAAGAGAAGGTTCTCAGTCAGTGCAAATGGAGACTTGACCATCATCAACCTGGAGAAGACAGACAAGGGGTCTTACGCATGCGTAGCTGAGAACCCCAAAGGAATGGTCATATCGAGAGATGCTAGACTCTTTGTACGAGGTGAGGATTCGGCTGCTGAATGTAGATTGTACAGGGAGGTGCTTTCTCTCTCTTTGGAAATACAGAGCGATAGGTCGGTAAAGTCGAGATTCCGTGACTTGGAGGCCAGATTTCGTCTCAAGGATTTTCGATTTTGCATCTTGCATTCCGGATTTCGAATATTCGATTCTAGGTTTCGCATGTTTGATATCGGATTTCGAATATTTGATTCTGGGTTTCTCATGTTTGATACCGGATTTCGCATCTTGGATTCCGGATTTCGCATCTTGAAATTCGGGTTTTGCATCTTGAAATTCGGGTTTTGCATCCTTGTTTTCAAATGCCATAAACTGGATTTCTAGTTACAACATTCCTAGTTCGCGATTTAACCGGATTTCATATCTTTAGCCCTCGTTCAGATTTTTATATATTTCACAAGCTCGACATTCCAGATTCCGGATTCCTTGTTTCTGGATTCAAATTACCTAAACTCAAATTATCTATTATATATTTTTTTTCAGAGGTCCGAAGAGCCCCACGGTTCACTGTCCGTCCCCTTGGGCAGACCGTCAATCCAGACAGTGATGTCTACCTTAATTGTTCAGCGGTTGGCTTCCCTAAGCCTGCCATAGTGTGGGAACGAGATGGTAGAAGAATATCTGGAGGAGCCAATGGATACTTGATAATAAGAAAAATACAGAGATCTGGGAATTATACCTGTATTGCGGATAGCAATATTGGAAGAGTCAAGGTTTATGCATTTGTCAAAGTTAAACGTAAGTATTAGCGGTAGCAGCAGCAGCAGTGGCAGCGGCAGTAGCAGCAGCAGCAGTAGCAGTAGCAGCAGCAGCAGTAGCAGTAGCAGTAGCAGTAGTAGCAGCAGCAGCAGCAGCAGCAGCAGCAGTAGCAGCATTAGCAGTAGTAGCGGCAGTAGCAGCAGCAGTAGCGCTAGCAGCGGCAGT
>OCZR010192465.1:13969-28421 GCA_900234385.1 Anemonia viridis | reverse complement strand
GGTGGTGATGGTGGTGGTGGTGATGGTGGTGGTGGTGATGGTGGTGGTGGTGATGGTGGTGGTGGTGGTGATGGTTAATTCGACTTTGATAACGGATTCATACCAATTAACAAGGAATTCCAAGAAGAAACACTAAACCAAACTCTCACTCTCCCCACACAGGGCTACTGAAATTAAACCTCATACAAGGCTGATCGTGAGCATGGACATTCGATCCATAAAATGTTAGAAAGTAGCGGTTGTCAAGAGTTTTAAACTAAACCTACTTGTATAGGCATATGTTGCCGGGTGGTGTGCATATTTGTAGACCTGTTGCAGATTGATTGGTGGAGCTAGAGTCATTGCACGCAATTATCAGCAAATGTACCATAATGTTACCATTATGTACCATATTTTCTTCTGTATATTTCACTGTTGTTTTGGTAATGATTCCAGTCTAGTCAAGCCTAGATACGATTAAACATGCAGCGAAAAGCACCTAGGTGATCCTTTAATGAGCTCTCGACAGAGTTTTGATTCAACACTCGTTAAGTATCACGTCTCGTCACGTTAATAGTATAAACATCATGTGGGATGATGTCTTTCTTATCCTGGCACCACTCATAACACCATAATAACCTATAATGACGGTTTTTATTCCGCTCTTTTCAGTTTTACTTAGCAAAGGTCGTGGGCCAAAGTTGCTTAATTCCACATGCAAAAAATTAGATAACAAAGCTAACGGACTGGAATGTGCTGAGCAGCTTAATTCCTCGCAAATACGAGATTCTTCTTCCTTCAGAATGTTTCTCAGAAAAGTTTGAACCTAAAATCTTGATATCAAAAGCAGTGTTAGTGGATAAGAAGCGTTGTGTTAACTAAACCACTAAGTGACATACTGTATGTATTAGGTTGTTAGTTTTACCCCATACTAAAGACAACGTCTGAGCCTGTCTATGTAAGAGTTTATCAAAACTAATCTGTTTTTATCGCTTAGTATCTAAACGCCAGGATTTTTCATTGGTCAGATTACAGATCTGCAGATAAGCCACGCCCTTGTCGAGCAGAATCTGTTCGGGCGCAGATGCTGTGGTTAATGAAAAATCTGGAATCTTCGTTGCATGTAGTGTGGTGTGAAACGAGATCGCTACTTTGAAAGAATTTCCTTCGCTAATTGTGAGTGAGTTGTATTTAGTTCAGTTATGGATTCAAGTTACAAGGCATCTTTGGCGAACTATTCAAGTGTGGTGCATGGAGCTAGTGTTGTAGAGCTATACCTGAGTTCCGTTAACCTATAATATCGCGTCTTCCAACTGATCCCTGCACCCAGCTAATGCACTACGGGAAGAACTAAAGAGTCAAAAACATTCCTGAATAAGTAAATTATTCAAATTATTATTTGCTTTTAAGTTGATTTTTTATGATTAACAAAAACTGGACTCTACTCTTTTTCCCTCCATAAAACATGAACCGGACTACGGTAAGAGAGAAAAGATTTCAAAAACTTTTGTTAATAAAGGAAAATAGATTTTTACCAATTTCACCCGCAATTATCAAACAAAGGTTTCAAGTTGAGGTTGGAGTGAAAGCAAAGCAAGGGGTGTACTATTCCAATCATTACTATCCCTTAAACACTACTTTCTTGCTTTGTCATGTTTTCAACCGATCATCATACTTCCGTCATCTCACGATAGAAAAATAACATTTAAGTGGAATAATCAGAGCCAATTTACGACTTTAGTACATGTCAATCTTTGTGATAAATTATCTTGTACACGAAGACATTGACATGACATTCAGCTGTGACATCATGCAAAATTCATTGGCATCAAAAACTAATAAGAAACTCTCCTATATCTGTCTCACGGTTTGTTCAATTGCCAAGAAGACCTTAAAGGGCCATAGTTTGCTATTTACTGAGGAAATGAGATGAGTCATGTATGTTAAGTTTACTATAAACTGATAATTTGTCAGTCTGAAGATTTCAGTTCAAGAACATGAACTACTTACAAGGAGAAACAGATAGAAAAGAGCACCCCTTGAAAAAAATACTTCACTAAGTTATTTTTTGCTTCATGGGTTTACTCCTTCCATAAAGAGGCTCTATTCGACCTGTCAAAACCCTCGTTAAAGCTCGCAATGATCATGAGTTAGCACATTCTTCTCATGGCCAACAGAACAATGAAATGAACTGAATCTTTCAGCTGTATTCCACACACACACACACACTTGAAGAAAGGTTTTTGGTGATGATAACCAACGTGAAGGTGATGTCCATAAGCCTCTTTCGAATCGGAAATCTAGTATTAAGAGATTAGATTAACTCTGGTTTATTTTCAAAACCAAATGCGATAAAGAACTCTAACGGGATAATTCGTGGTTTAGAAGCAGAAAACCGTAAAGGATAAGAAAAAATAAAGAACCAAATGCTTAGAATGAGTCTCTACGTCAGCTTAAACCGACACATGGCTCGGGGATTTTACTCTTACTTGACAAGGGCGTTTGGCTTGGTTTTAGATCTTTTAAACTGCTTCCTGAAAACTTTAGAAAATGACAGAATTAGCTTTTGGATCGAGAGAGAACCTGTCTTGTGATCATGACAGATGAGTGGTTGTGGGACAAGTAAGAAGTGGCTCGCTAGACCAGTCAGACTCTCAAGAAAATCCCGAAAGATTAAGATAGTCAGAGATGCTTCTCGATATCGAACTTAGCTTGTGAAATTAATCGATAATGAACGACTTAAACCTTGAGGAATTTGTCAAGACACAAACCAGTTGACAGTCAGTCTACAGTATGTACAAATCATTATACATGAAGCATACCAGAGAGGGACTGGTGCGCATGGTCACTAGATCATCAGGTGTACATGCAAGATCATGATCGATCATTTCCCGGCTATAAAAAATACGTCTTTTTCTATGGATTTGGTAAAATAACAGTATGATTTTACAACTTTATGCAACTTTTTCTGACATAATATGTCTAGGGTTTCTTCTTTTTCACTCGCTGTAATTGTACTAGTCTTAACAAAATAGAATATTCATAGTGTAGGATACAGAGTATTGATCATTCATAAACACCACGTAAAAATGTTTGTCGAGGAATTGTACTAAAACTCAAACTTATTCACTTCAATAATTAAGATATTTTAATTATTATTTCTCAAACTTTCTTTAAAAAAGCCATAAAGAGAGGAATGTATTATAGAATGTTTGCCTAGACGTACATTTCACATGACGATATCCTAGACAGCAGTTCCGAGTGAAATCAATCTAGTGTGAGCTTCAGATTGACTGACTTGGTGATGGGTGTATAATATAGAATAATCTAATCCCAGCCGGATTAGAACACGAGAGCATTCGCTACACTGTTCAGTTTGATAACCAAAGCTGGCCATCTAAGAAGTCGTGGAATGCTTAATAGATTTGAACTCATAACCTAACCTTATTTGATTTATTACTGGTGAGGCTTTTGAGGGATAGGATTCAGGATGTGCAAAGCAATGGGGAACAACTCGAAGAGCTCCTCGTTTAGCTTAGGTAATCTTTGAATTTCTTCTAGTCTTGAGTTGAAAAAGGGCTCAATTGTTAAGGTAAGTGAGCCGTAAACAAACCCTACGCAAACTAAAACTATATGCCTTTTTCTTTCCGCACTGAAAAACTGAATGACGCCCCGCTAGAAATATAACTAGAAATGAAGGGTTTCAGAAAAGAAATGAAAGACGTCTTCAAAAACATCAAACTAAAGTACATAAATGTACTTTTCTTTTTCATCTTGTTTTCAAAAATGTTTTCAGCGAATCTAACGAATCTTAGTAAGTAGAATCCTTAATAGTAAGCTAACCAACCCATCAACCGCTAAGAACCTCAACGAACCCTATATGGATGGGAGGTAGCTCCTGGTACAACCGTTAACCATCCATCCTATCGACTATCATCATCAATAAATCAAATGTAACTAACTTAGATTATATCTAAATGTCTCATCTTCATGGCGTGATCACATGATCCTAGGATACGCAATACGTATAAGTTGAGGAAAAGCTATTTTTAGTAACATTATGCAGTGTTCTGTGGAGTCTTTCAAAAGTTAGTTAAGTAACGAAGTGATAAGATGCATTGGTAAGACTACCTCCTTTTTCTCTCCCCATTCTCATCCACCATGCCCTCTGCCAATGGCTATTCCTCCTTACATAACATGATACTGTGCGGAGCCGTCATTTCGTGTCCCTAGTAACGACACACTACACCCTAACTACCATTACATTCCATTACATTACTCATTTGCAGCAGACAACTTTCGATCCACATGAATGATATGTTCTGTATATACAAACACCACACATGTATACCATATATAGATGGTGGAAATTCTGCATGGTTTTCACATTACCCGCCCTCTTGAATGAATATTGAAAAAGTATTTTTCATTGATTGATTTCGGTTGTTTCAGTTTTTGGAAATACCTATTGCAAATGCAATGTACACTTTCAGCATAAAGTCCTTAAGTATAGCTCATTCAAAAACATCACACAATTTTCTCAATAAAATTCGTTATTTTGAAACACCACAGGTGTTGTCCTGTTTATTCATAATACATGCATTTTCTCTTCAAATTGACTTCTCTAGCCAATGCAAAGATTGACAAATCACGATTCGGTGTTTCATTTGGGTGAGCTGCGTCATGACAAGCCTGGCTTTCTGAGTTAATCTACCAACATCCGAAAAATGCGACCACAGTAATCTTTTGATTAAATTTTAATCCATTGAATACTTAACTGTTTACTGACTGGAGAACCTTTAAGCTCTAAGACACAGTTCTTGATTACCCTGTTGGGAAAATAATTGAGAGCTAAAGTTTTGGATGGACCTTGTATAATGTGACAACTCAGGTCCGACCTACTTGGCTTGGATACATTTTCTTTTTTTTTAAAAATACGATGAAATTCTTAAGGCGAAAGTACTTTTAATTATTAAATTATCTCCTTATGGATGGGACTAGAGTTACATAAACCTCTTTGCATGATCTTGTGAATTAGTCGCATATTTCCGTGAATTATTGGGCTCTAGAGTCTATTGGCTCTTAGCCATTCACATTTTCAAGCTTTGCTCCGCCTTATCGTTTGTACATTAAAAGAGAAGCTTTTTTGTTGATTTAAATCCACAAACAAACTCGTTCCATGGGAAGAATGTCAACTTCAAAAATTTGCCAATAGGCTAATGAATGGACTAGTTGCCTTTGGTGGAGGTGTATACCGACATATATATTATATATAGTACTCTTGTGCAAACAGAACTACAGCACTGCAGTCCATTCTAAGCTACACAACCTTGTTTTCTGTGAGATCAGTTGTCAGGAAAATTGTAAACAAACAGATCATTGCGAATTAATGTTCATGAGAGTTGTGGGTCATAACTGTTTTTGACGCAGCTGAAGAGAGAGCAACCTGCTAACAAGGGACTTGTTAACGTTTCTTTCTTGGAGTAAGGTAAGAGTGGAAAAGACAAGGTCAATATAATAAATGACCTTATTATGGTGATACTGAAGGAATTATCCTGAAAATACTTTTGAGGTTTTCTTATCATTGTCCAAGAGAGATAGTTAGCTATCTTTATATATACTCTAGCCCGTACAACTGATAGATTGAACGTAAGAAAACTGCATGAATAGAAATTGGAAAAGCTTTCTTGGCTGATCAAGTAGCATCCTTGTGGCATCATTTAAAATCTGAAATCTATACATCCTTTTTGACCTGTTTGGACAAATCAATCCTTTTTCAATTGAAATATCTGTTATATTTATTTCTTCATTTCTTTTTTTCTGAATTACAATCCTGAACTGAGTTACAATTAATACTACTAACTATAAGTAAATTTGAATTTAGTTTGACTAGTTCACATGATGGCATGGTTAGTTAATGAGGAAGTCGTCCCTTGAATAAAATATGGAATTGACGATACCTATAAGCATGAGAGAATATGTAACTGTTTACCTTGCTTGCCATAGCTTATGGAGTCTTTCTTGTGGCATCAGGACTGTCTAGACAGTCACAAGTTAAATTGGAAATTATGAAATCAAGCAATGGTCAAATTACAAATTGTAAATCTTGTACTTTTTATGAACGTATATGAAATACATGGCAACAAATGCCAAAAAAAATAGACTATATTCTCGCATTCAAAGTCACTGAAAAGTCCTTGAAAAGACCTAGTTCTTAAGGATTGGGAAGTGTTCCTCAGATCAGCGCAAATGGAGTTTATCGTTATTGTTCTGGTCCGTATGCTATGGGGAAATGTAATGGAAATATCCGTAAAATATGATGTGCCGAAGACCATACGTTACTATAATATGTTGTCTTGAGATTAATGACATTCTATTTCTGTTCAATATTATTTTTTGCAATTAGAAAGTTTTTTAACTAAGGAAAAACCATCCCAGTTCAAGTGTACAAAATACTAAAGAGGAATCCAGTAGAACTCTATACTAATTCGACAAGAACTGAACTGAACGGATAGACTCACAAGTCCGGATTAATAAAATATTGCAGAACAAATAAATGTAATAAAATATATTCTTATTGAATATACTAACTTTACAATATATACTACAGTAGTATAGTTCTTTGTAGATCTGGATGATTGAGAATGATGAAAATAAATCGAAAAAAATGTCGTATTCTTAGAATTATTTACACAGACAACTATGATCATGGTACGTTCAAGAAATGAATGCCATTCATGCCATCAATAAATAATTTTCATCGTCGGATTTTGTGGATTTATTAAATCATTAAATTGTTCTCGTTAATGAAATAGCGTTACACTATCAGTTAATGCTTGAACGAGGCATAAAATCGCGAAAAAAAGATTAATTTTACTATTTATCGATGGTCTGAAAGATGGTGGCACTGAAGCAATGATGTATGAAGAAGTCTGCTCTCGTGTCCTTAAATCTAATCCACTAAATAGACTCAAAAAGAACTCGTATTTTTACAACATCCTTATTAGAATTATTTTGGTTTTGTGCTTGAGGTTATTCCGTGAGACGTTTCTTCTAATTTATACATCGTGGCGGTTTGGAATTAGCTTGGTAAACAAAAGTCTTATACAACCACTCCCTCTATTGATGATGTACAATTTTCCCTAAGATCTTCACACATGGATGCTAAAGTCTTTTGGTCAAATACGACCTCACGATTCTTTCATTGACCAGTTATATCTAATGATTCGTTTAGTTGAGGGATAGGATGTTCTTAACATTAATCGTGTTAGCTTCGAATTGCTGTCGATGATAAACAGTAGACCAAACCAACACCGACGAGTTCGATGCTGTGAAGTCTACTTGTGTGCCTAAACCCTGAGATGTGTTTGTAAGCATCGACTAAAAAATATAAACTAAACACAACTTATTTTGCTTAGAAAATAGAAATATTGAATTCTACACTAGTTTAGTTTTGGAAATATTTTGTTTTGTAATAGGGAAAGCTACCTTGTTTGTCGATCCTGCCGCAGTCTTAATGATATGGAAAGGTGCCTTCAGCTAGTGTGACGAGAACAAACATACATAGCTAGTTCAGCTGTTGAAGCACTCCATCGAATCGAGGGCTATAACACATGCAAGTTCAGCAAGTTGCGTTGGTTTTCTTAGGAAATCGTTAAAAATTGCTTCAATATGCTATGTTACACGTCGACTAAGCCTCCATGTTCCAAGTTATTGTCGCATAAAACCAAAGATGGTGTTTTTCACTAAACTAAGAAGGAACAAACTTAGAAACCCGAACAATGGCTCCACAACGAATGATGAAAACATAAACAAACAGAGAATCAAATCCTGTTAACTTCCAAAGTATATTTTCATAATCTACAAAATACAACTTATTGAACAGTTTAACGAATTTTGTCGGGTAGTTTGTTAAATAAATTTTCTGTTTCGTCACAAGCCGCGAGTGAAGCATGTGGAATGCGTGATGACACGAGAAACAAATCCAAACGTCCTGACCAAACTTGATAAACCAGACCCCTAGGAATGTTTGACATTTCTCTCTACTCACTAGATACAGTTTCCAGACAAAACGACGCTCCTTGTCAGATATAATTGTCAATCAACTTGGCTAACGAATCTCGTGGAGCATTTTTGAGTAAGTTTTTGAAGGATTTAAGTACGTGAAAGAAGAAAGAAAACAAACTATCCTGGACGCACTGCAGATAATAATTTAATTCTTTAATGGGTGTCAAGTGAAGAATTCATACATTTAGGTTGTAAGGTAACGTCTTTTTGGGACAAAGTTTAATAGCTATGCTTAACGTGTTGATGGAAACACATGCCAGGAGTTTTTACTCCTGTTTCCTAACGGTGCAGAAGATCATTCTTCACGGTACAGAAGACTGATAAGTCGCCTGTCAGGAGACGTAGAAGTGGTCATGTTTGGTTGCGACGCACTTTGATACAAAAAACCACGTTTGCCTCTGCACAAATAGAAGCTAATTACGTGAAGAGGGTTCTTGAAATCTAGTATATTATTATGTACTCAGCTAGTTATTTTAGCTAAGAAATGTGATTAGCACCTTCATGGACGCTTTGACTCAAGGCTATTAAGCTTCATCTTCGTCTGCACGCACGGGGCGTGGCATAGTACCAAGTTGCTAAAGAAATCAATGAAACGATATACACAATAAGAAAACTAAGATTCATAGAGGATCCCATTCTTTGAATGATAAGATCGACTTAATTAATTAAACTAGTAAAATCATCAGGAGTCTTCAAGGAGGTCTGTGGTGTAATTAGGACACAATCAATCATTGTCGGCACATGTCGTATCGGTTGAATATCTTCTGCAAATACAGGGATCAGTTTTTGATCCATTGGTTGTGTACACAACTGCTACGTTGTGCCGTTTACGTGACCCGGTTGGTTGGGTAATAATTTGTACAACCCCATAGACTTGGTGTATTGTCTTGACAAGATCTCACCGTTAGTTTTAATGTGCAAGACAGTCAACACGTATTTATAATATACTTGAGGATTAGTCACTAATGCCCTTTTGAGTTCTTCACATCGCGAATCGATTGAACACTATTAACCTTCTTTATTCAACTCTAAAGCTGCACCAGGTGCAACTAGCTACCTTTACTTCAGCTGATCAAATTAAGCCCTCCATTTTGATATACAAACAGAAGTCCTTCCAAGGACAAGCGTGAAAAGTGAGTGTTGATCAGTTTCAAGCTCATCCAACAACTAGCCGATTAGACAACTTAGTACCTGTTATAAAACGATTGAGGGAGGGGTGGTCATGAAAACCTTTCATTGCATCATTAATTATACCGAATGAAATACATTATATAAGTATCACGTTAACATTCTCATCACAAGCTGATAACAATTGAGGTTAAACGAAGTGACTAGCACGTATATTACTAGCAAGATCACAATGCATTGGTTCTCTGCACTTCTGTGAAGATAATGATTATTATAACAGGTGTTTAACGCTACATAATGACGTCATACTAACTCTTATTTTTATTGGTGCAGACGACAGAAGAGTTAGAGATACCCTAGACACATTTCAAGGGAAATCTTTGCAGAGTGCCTCGCACAGAGCAGCAAGAACCAACTCCTGTCCCTGCCGATCACTAAATCTCAGGAGTTATTGATCAAAACTCAGATATCTTGTGAAGGATTTTAGTACTGGAGTATGGCATCAGATTCGCCTTGTACATCCTTCACCATTGATAACATATTGAGACCAGATAATCCAGAAAGAACTACACAAGAACCTCACTCTACAGCTCGAGCTTTGACGCTAGCAGAGCGACTTGCAGGTACTAAACACTTTCTCTTTTGAACCTTTTGTTCTTCAGTGAGTACTGATTTGGAGAGGAAACACTTGACTAGAGTTGTTTGATTCTGTCTTTATGAGAATATAACACAAAACCGCCTGAGGGGATGAGCAAACATGATGACTGATGATAAAATCAAGTCTTTTCAATCCTTCACTTTAAGCTGTCGAGATCTTTATTAGTCTTGAATGGAATTAAGCTGGCTCCTTGAAATCATCTTTAGGGATCGAAAAATACCTTTAAACAACTTTGAATTATAAAATATTAATTAAACTAATCAATTAATTAATTATTATCCTTAAGGAATACTTGGCCATGGAGGTTTTTGAAGTTGAACATATTTCAGTGTATGATATTTTGCAATTCTGAAATCTTGCCTACATATTTTTTGCAAGAATCTACTTAGTTTAGTTACACACAAAAAAATCGGTGCACTGTATATTGTACTATACCGACGAAGCGGCCTCAGACACGAAGAAGACATCGCGTCTTATTTTATTTTCATAAACTTGAAACGTATTAAGTCAAGTGCCCTAATAAGCATTGTGATGGTACTTTCTTTAAAATGCATGTGTGGTAAAATCACGCGCCTGCATCGATACTTATGCTATCTGTGTTGTACATGGAAGGCTCTTCGCAAAACACTCAATCGACACGGTTGTTTTGACTAAGCCAGTATAAAACCTTTAACGAGCTATGGTATGTGCTAGTTGAGGGATCAGTATCTTCTTACTTTGTGGTATTCATTTTTCTCACGCAACTATGAGACTAAAATCGCAGTCAAAATATAAACCCATAGATTCATCATGAAAACGAAATTGAAATGTTATTAGTCAAACCTAATCACATAGCATTTTGAGTTAGTTGCCTTTTCTCTGTGGGTTGTTTTCATTGTATGTCATGATCAATATAGAAAGTTTGGTCTTACATTACCACTTGAAGGATCTTTTAGCTACAAACTATTGAATGATATTCCTAAGTGGACGACAACAGCTTAAAACTATGCTAAATTCTGTGTAAAGACTCGAATTCACCATGTCAGTAAAGTACTGTGGTATTTTTCAACTTCACTCTATTAGTCATAAGCTTGTTTTTTTCCAGGATCGCTAGTCGATTCACATAATAATGCTGTTATAATCAAAGTGTTTCAACTAACTACATGTACAGGACCAAATCTTTCCTTCACTGTTCTCAGAAATCAAATTGGAGTCCAAGGCTTCCTAAATTCCACAAATATTCACTCAAAAATTGCACAACAATTGCGATAAGAATCAAATAGATATATGAATATATAACTCGAGAGGACACCATTGTCATCTATGTTGACATTAAAACATTTTCAAGTGTTTTTAGCCCAAGGCTAAGCTCAGCTAAGCCAAACCTAGGTTTTCTCCCATAATAAACACTTCAATAACTGGTACTAGGGATTCAAACAGGTGATGTTTCATGTTATATGATTTTCCTCAAGAACACTTGATGGTAATTAGTGAGGCCATCCGCGAAATTCCTGTATTTTGGAAATGGTGCATTAACAACTCAAGATTCCCTACATATTTTAAGTATAAATTATTGGTTGTACTCATGAGTTTCTAGATTATTTTGATTTTTTGTTTTTTGTTGCTTCTCACAGATATAATCCTGGAAGTTCATTATGGTTCGTCTAGAGCCAAACACAGACGAACAAGAACTGCCTTCACTCATCAACAACTACAGGTGCTCGAAGGGACATTCTCCAAGACTCATTACCCGGATGTAGTGATGAGAGAACAACTTGCTGCTTACATCAACATCCCTGAGTCAAGAATTCAGGTATCTTGGAAAATCATATAAAAAATATTAGATAGAGTACTGAAGAATTTTACACTGATTTGAAATGATGAGCGAGGGATCGCGAGTCTGCCGAATGAAGGTTCGGTCGTAATCAAAACTAGAGCGGTAGACAAGTTGACCGCGGTGTTCATGATCATTTGGCATCACAAACGAAGATGAAGGCAATTACTGAATACATCCACGAAGTTTACATGATAAAAATGATACCGCAGAAATACTCCTTGAAAATTTGTTCCTCAAATGAAATTTATGATAGTATTACATACAGGAGACAGTCGAATGAATTTCCTCAACTTTCCAATGTATCACATCATTTTGTCAAGTTCTTTACTTTAGAATAGTGGAATTGTTTTTCAGTTTCTTGATGGTATACGTGCTCTTTTCAGTGATGAAGCAATTTATTTATCCAAAGTGGACTACAAGGATGTGCGATGATATTGTTATTATCTGTAATTATTTTATATTTATCTAAGGTAGTGTACACTTGCTTCAAATCCGGCGTCGTACGGCTCTACTTCATTAAGGAAGGACAGGATATCCTTGGATATTATTAGCTTTAAATTGCTTGATTTTGTCTCAATTTGATAGTCTGTTTTGTATTATCACACAGGTCTGGTTCAAAAACAGGCGAGCTAAATATCGAAAACAAGTCAAAGAAGGCGAGGATCCATCATCAAATAAAACCTTTGAGAGTTCGTTCATTCCCTTGGACCCAACATGGATGATGACGAGAGGTTGCTACCCTACATCACCTGCATTCTCCTCTTCCTACCCCAATATGCAATTCAGTCAGTGTCAGTTACCTTGGTCGTTATGTCCGTACACCGGTACTTCATCATGCTCTTGTAGAGAGATGAATCCAAATTCTAATGTCGCTCCTCATTGGCCTATTTCGTATTGTACCCAGTCTTCTGTGTTCGGGCAGCCCAGGCGTTTGGAGCCTGGGGAACAGGTTGCTAAAAAAGAATAACATTTGATGAGACTCGGTTGAACTGATTTTGATTATCCACATTGTGTAAAAAGGCTTTTATTTTCAATGAAGAATACTATAAGTGACGATATCCTGTTAATCATGGCAGGCTGATTCAAGTTAAGAAGATGAAACAATCAATGACATCATCCGCTTTGATTGCAGGAAGCAAGAATAGAACAAGATGTATATAATATTTTCTGAAAGTACAGAGACATTACACTGATTATTGGAGTGCCACAGAGCACGTCATTAGGACCTAGTTATATCTTTATGGAAAGGCCTGAACTCCTGTCCAATGCCAATCAATGGCGTCCATTGTTGGCTGATGTACTTTGCCAACATGGGCAAAACTGTAACAATATTATATATAGAACCAAGATTTGGAATCTGGTCAGCTTTTAATAGTATTTTAAAGCTTTTCATTCAGGTCTTTGAAGTTTTAAAATTCAAAACATTACATTTGATTTGTTTCATCTGAGGATTTGATTTTGAACTTGTTGGTGAGTCACATGCCATATTTTATGCTATATAATTGTCCTTGGAAAGTCGCGTCTTTCACACCGCAACATGCACTAGTCCAAACTAGAACGAAGCATTGAGCATTTGACCAGTTACCAACTGATATAAAAAATAATAAAATACACATAAGTTCAAATAAGGTACAAAGTTTTAGTATAGACATAAAGTATATATACTAACCCAGCGTATGAGGAACAGCCACCGACTTCCACTGAAACCAACTGATCAGGATCCATTTTGGAATGCAAAGGTTAAACGCCTTTGAAATAACAGATGGAACACACTACAAATTAGATTTAAATAAAGTTTTTGTAGCAGAATTTAAGTCGTGTTGCTTTCCGTTCTGAACATTCGCACATCCTTCAAAATCCCATGAATCTAACATCCTAGTCTATACATTGGCCTTAAACAATACAATCATTCATATCCCTAAAAGAAAACATTTATCCAGAACCTAAAAACCAACATGGAGGAATGCATGTATGTTTAATGAAGTATATCTAAATATCACTTTTGACAAATTGCTCTGACAGAAGCAGGGGTCGAATTTTGCGGTGATCGACCAACGGTTACGATAACGATGCCTTTATACGAGCTTATGTTAACAAATTTAAGGAACTTTGACATTAAATTGTTTAAACGAGTACTTGCAAACAAACCTTGTCTCCTTTCTGCATGTGAAACTGTGCCACGAATAACCGTACGTGGTGAAAAATGTGGCCATGTGTGTCTGCAATTTGCTCATGCTATTGCAAATGGGATCTGAAATGGAATTGTAAAAATGCTGTTCTCTAGCTGCTTATAATTGGATAATTATCAAAAGCTTCCTGATACGCCCTATGCTATATTTACACTGATACAGACACTGACTCCTTTATGTAATCAACGGAAATTGTAGCAATAAATAGTTGTCCGTCTTCACTGAAGTTCATTAAAACTTTCGAGGTAAATGGTAAAACAAACCCTCCCTTGATGATTCTGTCATACCCCTGATGGTTATGTCTTTATTTTCCAGCACTGTCTTATTAAGACACATAAAAACGTATGCAACTTAAAAACTGGGTAATAGTCAAGTGGTTTGGAATGGAAAAGCTGCCAATATTGTCTATTGTACTTTTAGCCATGGACGGAAAGCAAAAGAAAAGAGGGAAAGTAAGAACGAAAAGAAGGAATATAAAAAAAAAAGATAAAAAAAATCAGAATACTGCGGGGATTCGAACCTAAGTCGACTGGCAGAAATTAAAAAAAAAATTTCCCCTGTGCCATACCCCCGAGACATCCGCAGAGCTGAGGCGTCGTA
Source organism: Anemonia viridis (assembly GCA_900234385.1). Classification (NCBI taxonomy): domain Eukaryota; kingdom Metazoa; phylum Cnidaria; class Anthozoa; order Actiniaria; family Actiniidae; genus Anemonia; species Anemonia viridis. The sequence continues at coordinate 13,984 of OCZR010192465.1, read as the reverse complement.
TGGACTTCAGACCTG
>OCZR010192465.1:0-13927 GCA_900234385.1 Anemonia viridis | reverse complement strand
GGGAGAGACCAGCCGGCCCCCAGACCATACCTACAGCTAATCCCTTGCACTATCTGCAACGCACATTGATTTGGAATGAAAAATAATCTAGTCTATTCGGTGCATTGTTCTCATGGCTATTGTTATGCAAAATTCAGGGAACCGTGGTCCAGTGGTAAAAACCTTTGGCTACCAAGATACTGAGTCAAGCCCGAATGAGGAGGGTCAGCATGTGGATGGGTGACCTGAAAGTTATACCTAATCAAGCCTTTATTTCTATTTTTCTTTTTTGTTTTTCCTTCTTTTTCACTAGTTTAAAGATAATTGAATAGATATAGACGCTTTGCTATTTTCGCTCGCAATTCGCCATAGTTTAACCACTTCCTGTCTACCCCGACAAATGCCCTGCCCAGTCCCCCCACGGCAGAGTAGCACCCAGCTTAATTTGTTGGCTCGTGAGTTGGGTTTGCCTGGGAAATGAACATTCCACTCACAATGAAAGATTGTTTAGTGCATTTAGCAGAAGAGATAAGTCGAGATAAACATTAATGCATTAAAACCATTGATATTATCCTTGAGTCAACAAGTTCTTCACTATCTGCTTATCACGTGATCAGCTCCTATTTTAAGCCGAGATGAACCTCGTGTCGTGTCCATAACCTCACACGAAGCAGTCAAAGGTTCACATGTTAATGACCAGGTAAGTACATTTGGCCTACTCAAAGTATTCCAAAGTTTTTTCAGTGACTTGAAGTTCTTGTTTATATAAAGTGAGTCTGTTGTGACTTACCGTCCCGATTACCGTGTACATTTGCCTCGTCATGACGGTATTTTTGGTCCATCAGGTTAACCATACCAACGCGATGCTTTCTTGGACTTAAGGTGCTTCGCTTTTGTTCTGAAATCACTCCATGCTGTACTGTACTGAGCTCTCGTTCTGGCAAGGAGATCAATCTAGACTTGATCATGATTCAGCAGTAAGCTGTTATATTCTGAGGCTTTCATCTAGCGCATAACCGCTGAAACAGTATTGCGCAGGCATAAACAAAGAAGCATTAGTAAGAAATATGCCAGATGATTAAATTGGACAATGTTGAGGTTCAAGAGTGTAAATCATGAAAGTATTATCTCAGTTATTGCCTTACTTTAGGTCTTTTAATGGTTAACATATGTTGCACTAAGGTCATTAAAAGCTTTCCTCAGTTCAGTCACAAAGTATATAATACTATTATCAGCTATCAGGGTTGAATTCGATGCTCGTACGATGACCTTAATGATAACCTTCTTGTGATTTCCTTCAGCTTGTGATAGCGGTAGAAGATACTATTGTTCTGTGAAAGATATCATTAAAAACAGATCCATTTTGGTTGACACTAATTGAAATCAAAGTCGTCAACAAGATTAACATCTTTGGCTTTGCTTGCAACACGAATCAACATCTATTCCACACTTTGGAAATTCTAAAATACCTCTCTCTATATGCCGATATATAGCATCAATGCAATACACCTTAGTATAAACTAACTGCTATCATATCAAGAGGTCATGATCAGACCTTGTCGTCATGTGCAAAAACAAACCCTTTTACTGTAAATGAGCGGCTTGTGGATCTGTGTTTAATCTGTACGATTGCCAACTTGACTTCTGATCTGATTTCACTTCTATCGGATATTGCTTACTAAAGTAAATCCAAATTAGCGTTACTTAAAAGCATTTAAGTCTTGAAGGGCAGGACAATGAGTACTTAATGTTGTACATGCTACTTTTAAAACTAAACGTACGGGAGTATCATAAAAAGTTTCCAAATAGACAGAATGTGGACTCGCGGAATAAATGGTATTTAAAGACCAGGACCTTTGTTCACTAATGGTTTTATAATACTATTTGTTTAAATCTGTTTGATTAAAACCTTCTGTAAAAACCTCTGCTATGGGTAACCCAAACATACAAGTTGTTTAGATATCAACCCTTAGTTGTTTTAACTGTGTTCTATTGACACGCGGGGTTCATGCCATTTGCAGACCTGCTTCGGGAATCTGGCCAATTTGTTTCTATATCATTTGATCGAATTGCAGCTAAAAATGATTAGTTCCTGGGCGTAGGGAAAATATATGCCAAAGGATACAAAAGCTGGAATGTAGAGGATGTTTATACGAGCGATTCCTTGGGTCAGTTCAGTGGACTATCGCCTTGTGAGTCAATCCAAACATTAGGTGTCTGAGCAAGGAGAAGGCTAAAGCGGTGGGAAAAGACCACGCGTTTTTCAGTGGGATTTTAATTAAGCGCTTAAAAGAAAAACATCAATTACATAGGACAACCAATGCGCACAAGGAGGCTCTGGTCGCAGGGTATGCGCACAAGTGCGCGCGCTCATATTTAACTTGAACTTCGTTACAAATTAATGACCATCCAATGGAAGTGAATGAAAATGAAAGAAAATGCTAACATCACGCACTGCGCAATCAAACGTAGTACAAATATATAAAGGCCATACCAATACACAAAGGTCATTCAAGCAAGGCAAGTGATTCTTCAACGTGAAGGGCAGATACCTTTACCTCTTTCTCAACAGGTTTAATTAGTTTGATCTGCTAATTGTATTGTTAAGAAGAACAGCATCACATATGGTTTTGTTCCTTGACTTTGTTGGTTTATTATGATGAGCTCAAATGGTAGCGCATTTATCAGCCCTTCACAATCATGCATCTCTACAATACGGCCATGGCCATCATTGAACGAATGGATGATCAAATAAAACTTTCCGAGTATTGATCTCTGCAACAGGTACCTCAGACAGCTTAAAAAGAGTAGAATACAATATCTACAATAACTAAATCAATCGCGTCCATCTTCATTAAATTGTGGGCTCAAAAATCTCTCATTAAAAATCAATTTCGTTATGATATGTCAACAATCCCAAGATCAATACAACCAAATATTATTAATTCATCAAATGCTTATCTTCTGGGGTTAAGATTCTGGTATCAAAATTACCGTAAGAGTAACTTTCATCCTGGATGGATTTGCTGTCATTAAAGTACTTAAAATATTCTTCTTGTGGAAAAGAGATGAAGATGGCTTTGAGAAACACATGGAGTCGGCAAGTAATCCCTCTACGACATCCACAAAGAGAGATTTAATTCTTTCTAATCCAGTCTGGATTCTGTTGCTTCACTATAAAAAATAATGGACTTCAAACTAGAATTGTGATTCATAGGAACTGAAGCGTGGATAACAGAGATACCCAATTAAGAAGAAAAATCACACAGACTGTACCAGAGTTTTTGACGGACTAAAAGATTTGGCAGATGGTGGAACGGGAAGTAAGGCAAGAATCATTAAAGGATTGAGAAGGCCGTTTAGTTTCAGGGCTTATGAAGTAATTAGCTTGAATGAGGATAGCTCAATTGATCTTGAAGACAGTACCTTTCGGTCAGAACCACTAGCTCAAAGTATAAGGGTTCTTAATCCTCGAAAACTATAGATTGACAGACCATATGACAACCTTGAGTGCAAATTACGACCTCCAGGGAAACGTAGAGCTGACCGTCGGAAGGATAGATATGAAAACATATACAATTCCTAAAAAAATTTCATTATAGATTTGTAAATATGTCATCTCTACCGTTAGCGTTAAATTAAACCTTAGAGATAATCATATCCTCTATAACTCCTTAAAAATCTACTTTCCTGAGTGTTTAGTTTTTCTCTGGGGAGGCCAGGAGAACTAGAAGTCAAGAGAACACGTACAGATCATTTATTTGACGTGCTGGGATCTGCGTGTTCATTGGTGTACGTGGTGGTGCTATCCAGATGCCCCTCCCCAATCGTTTACCTACTGATGTTCTGTTTACACGGCTTGTCTAAGATTACGCGCGATGTCAAGACCGATTATCAACCAAAGCAAGATGGATCAATTGGGATGAAAAGGCCATGGTCTAAAGCTTATGGTTGTCGCGCTCCAGATCATGTGTTTCCACGAGGATAATCACTGGTTCTAAAGGAACGCTGAGCTGGGCTCATTTATCCGACTTGCATCTGAGACCTGAAGTTAATCTTTTTTTATATATTTCTAATAACTATTGTTGCGGTACTTTAGATACTTCACGTTTTAATCACGGTCGTTTTGTACAAAGTTTCAGTTGCCAAAGTTCCTTGGGTTGCTGTGAGGCGAGGCAGTTTGTTTTCCACGAGTTTCTACAAGACAGCTCGTTATATTGAAGTAAGTTTATCCTCACTCTTCATTCGTTTGTTTTTGTACCTTTTTTAGATTTAAAAAAATAGAATGTACTCAGTTTACAACTTGTTAAAGGTCTGTTATTCTGGAGTAATTTTAGTCAACAAAGAGACTTTTTGGAACTCATTTATATCGGGTACTGGCTTTAGTTTGCTGTAGCTTTCTTTCTGGGACTCACATACACTTTAAACTCAACAAAGGTTGCGGTTTCTCAAATCGATCATCAAAATACCCAGACCCGCAACATTTGCGGCAAAGTACGAAAATACTATTACTGAACAAAAGCTAGGCGGTTCAGTCACAGATCATTACAAGACTGCATTCGCCGACGATGCAGAGTGTAACCTGAGTTGGGCTGACATTCCAGACCAAGGACCGAAACCTGTTATTCAAAATATCCTTCTTTAAATCGAGTAAGTCAGTTTTTCACCGTAATATAAGATATATATATATATATGAGTCTAGAACAAGTCTAGAACTGATACTCAAAACTAACCGCCAAGTTCTACCATAAGTCACAGACAAAACTCACATATTACCTGTTTTGGACCGGCATATAATACCCTAGAAGCTACCATTTTGCATCATTAGTATTGTATACTGAGATGTTCGTGCATTCTTAGGCGTGGTGAGCCTCGCCATATGCGACTCTCCCAACTGATGACACTAGTTTTGTTTTGGATTCAAAATAAGAGATCAGAATTGACAACAAATATTAGACGAGTCATGATACCAAGTGATTTTGGCTCTTATTTGGTGCACATTTGGTCTGTTTTTTTTTATACTATTATATGAACAAGCAAGTGAATGAAAAATACTCTAAGAATCTGCCGAAATCGGCTTTACTGCTGAAATTTCAGTCCAGTAACTCCATCACGCCATTCAGGAACTGGCTTGTCCCTAAGCCTTGCATCCTGTCTTGACCAGGTCTTACATTCGTCTCCGAGTTTGAGTTATCATAATTTTCCCACTAACTGAATTATGTACTTAGTAATAATAATAATGCCTGCATATATCGAGATGGTTCGAAAAAGCCGCCTTCTTGGGATGTGGAAGGGACATGTTCACTAAATACAAGAGTGTTGCTTTTAGAAGAGTCTACCGATTGTTTCAAGAGTAACTATTTCTGCTGCAAAACACACCACAAGGTATTTTACAGGTTGGCTTAAAACAAAACTATTTGCAGTTGGTCAAAAGATTATACTTTACAATCCCAAGGTGTAAAACCCTGTTGGTCTCCTGATGAAGGAAATCACTTTATCGTGTTCACACCAACTAGATAAATATTTGTAAACCAAGAACCAGAACATTCCTTTCTTCTGAAGCCGAAATTTTGAGGTTTCTTCAAATTACGGACGAGGTTTTCTTAGCTATTATCGTTTAAAGACAAAAATAGTCAGACTCAAATAAAGAAAATTGAGTGGTCAAAAGCAGTTGCCAGTGATCAGTGGTTAGGAATGAAAAAGCCAACGAAATGGGTTCTGGACAAGATGATATTGTGGTGTTAGATAGCTAGCTACCCGTGTGATCTCTAAACACCTTGAAAACCAACCCTAAACACCCACCCCAAACACCCTGGATAATAGGATAGAATACTTAGACCACAATGCCACAGCGTGCTATTTATTAGCAAATAAAACCGCTTGGGCAATGTTGTTCTGGCGTTCTTCATAGTCAAAGGTTTGCTCGACTAGTGTGGACTCGTGGTGCCATCTTCTACCTAAACAGCTTGCACTCTGTGTCTGTGGTAACATCTAACTTCTGAACGAAAGTGAAATCGTAACAAGCAACGAGGAACTCCAACTTCCTAAGGTATCAAAATATTTCTTGTCCTTCGAGTTTTACCAGGGCAAAAAGAACAGCGAAGATAATATAACTGAGATGTAGGATTATTTTTTTCTCTTATTCCTTCAATATAAGTATCACTGCCTGACTTAATGACCGGCTGAAAATCCTTGTGCCACTTCATTTAAGAAAAAATAAGCAGACGGTTAGTTATAAATCTTGTAGCTTTGAGTGGTGGTATAGCACATCTTTTTTAGCTATTTCTTCTTCCTGTTGCAACTAGCACTCCGTACTGCAAGTAGGACTACACGTATATATGATAAGGGTACAATTATATTGTTATTGTATTGTATGAACACTGAGCCCGTTGTTAAAAGCATCTTTCTTTCGAGAGAAACCAATCAAATGATTTGTTCATCTTCGATGATAGTGCTATAATTACAAACAAACATTTAGTCACATGAAAACATGGCGAGAAGCGTGTTTTTCCTTGGTGTTAGGAGGTTAAAATATCATCAAGAGTTGACCCGCAAGTGCGTGTGTTTTCTCAGTCGCAAGGCTGGGGGTTTCTCCTTCATTCAGGCCGGGATAATCTTATTTAAGTGTTTTGCTGAAATTATCGGATCAAACATTTCCCGCTTAAGACTAACTAAACATCAAGCCAGTGCTTCTAATCGAACTACGGTGAATCATATGCATGTTGAAGGCGTTACTGCGCGGGAAAACACGGCCAATTTGTGCGAATTTAGTTTTCAAAGACATTGTATAGTTTTCCTCAAGCCAGCCTTGTGCAATTTTAAGCCGTTTAATGACCATTTTAGTGGAAATTTAAAGTCAAGTGGCGAGATTTATTGCTTGCTCAATATATTTCACTCCAATGAGATAATGACTCTCTATTGACCACAACTATACGCCAAAGTTTTATTGTCTTTTGGCATAGTGTCATGAATCATCAGGGAACACTGAGTGCACTCGGACAGACTGACTTCATTTTTGAATTATTACTTCAAGACTAATCCGCTTCTGAAAATAATTATTCAAGTGATGAGATAAGGCACTGGGAATACGAGCTGTGTTTCTAGTAACCCAGAAGAGAATGACAAAACCAGAATACTTTACATATTCTTTCTGTTTTCATATCTGAAGATTTGATAGCAAAACAAATCTTAAAAATGGCGAAATCGGGTTTGAGTTAGAAATTTAAAAGTTTGAGGAAGTGGTAACTTTGAAATCTTAGGCTATATTCATCTCTATACCACAATAAATTGATTTGCTCGTTTTGGGTGAACTATATAGACCAAGAAGCCGAGAAAAAACAACCTGCTTACTTATTCATTACGAAGCACTTTTTTGGTTTTGCGGTAAGATTTGATGCTTCCATAAGGTGAAGTGTCTCGATTTGTATCTTACAACATACGATAACATCTCTCTAATTAATTGTTAGTTTAGAGATCAATGGATCTTTAGGTGGGGTATACTTGGCTCTAATTAAGTTACGATCAATCAGTTTGACAGTTTACTATCGTCCGCAAACACCGGCTCTAAGGAGGAGAGTGAGAATTGACGCTTTGATCAGCTCCGTCTGCGGATATTTCAATAGCATTGAGGATTTCAGTCACAAAAGATTAAACCAACGTGCGGGCTTCTTGGGAAATTTACTTTACTCCCGCAGCGATGAAACGACAAAACCTGAAGTGTTAACGCGTTGTTAATCCATTAACATCGATTAAGACGCTAAAAATGCGCAGTAATTTATCAACATTTTGAAAACAAAAAGGAATACTTAACTTTAATTTTTTTTGTTATCTGTGAAGATGGTCCCCATGATTTCTTGAAAATTTGTTTCCAACAACTTCAATTTTTTCATCTATTTGAGTTAGAGATTTGGGATTGAATTTCATGCCCATCTAAATCTGTATTGCACCTTACGATCTTAACCAAGGTTAATTCATTTTATTATAGCATTTCTTTGTTAAGTATTTGGGGATATTATCGTGGTTCTTATGCGGTTTGAGGAGTATCATCAATATCGTATAAGATGCCGTCACGACTTTTGTCCTGGACCTCGTCGTGTGGCAAAGCATTTATTCCAGTCTATCGGATTTAAATATCGGCGATCAAAGCAATAGACAAAAGCATCAAAAGCGCCTTTAATTGTATCAGAAAGAGTAAGAACTAACAATCTCCCTATGTCGCAAAGAAGAGCCCTTCAGAGGCCAAGCGGTTTGAACTGAAACGATTCACAGTCGTTTAGAAGGTCAATAGATACTTGGACCAGTCTGAGGGCAAGTCTTGTTTCACGGAGTTGCTTGTCTCTTGAGGGTTAAATGGTTTGAGTCGATGATAGAACTGACTAAGTGGCCTGTCGTTAACGTCAGGTTAATTTACGAAAAAAGAATGTAAAATTGACCCCTCGTTTGAATCCGGTTCTTCAAGCATGTCAGAACTCTCCCTCATCAAGATACATGCAATCTGAATACGATTACAAAAGCTTGCTGCTCTTTCTTATTCATGGTACTAGATTTGAATTTTCCATTGCTATTATTTTACTATTATTTTACTAAGTCTTTCTTTATACTTTATTTTTTGAAATCAATGAAGTTTGACTCCAAAAACCACAAGCTTTACCCACAAGACATTAGTGTAGGAAAGATGGCGGACAAGACGAAGCCTGCATCAACAAACTCACTGTCATTTACAATTGATAACATCCTAAGTAACGACTCCAAGGCCTCGCCTCCACATCTAGATGTTCCAGGGAACACACATGCATCGAATGGGGCTTTAACGCTTGCAGAGAGATTAGCAGGTATGAGTCGCAGTCATCTTGCTTTTACACTCTATGTTGGGGAAATACCACTCAGGATTGGCATGCAAACGGTCCTCAAGAAGTCCTTTTCATAACAGAATGCACTATTGTAATTCTTATTTTTTTTCTCAAGTACTTTATTTCCTGAAAAAAAGCCATGAAAATTTTCTTTTTGTGCTACCTCGATCTGTAGTTTACTGTCAACAACAACTTGTTTTTGTGCTTGCGCGCATTTTTTTACCTTACTTATCCAACGCGAAAATAAACTCAAGTCTTCTAATGTATCTAGTGGAAGCCCAAAGTTAGCTGACTAGACTTAGTAGCACAATAATTAACTGAGAGTAAAATTAGAATAGAAGCGGAAAATTGCGAACAATTCCAGACATTTACCCAAGACATTGGTAGAGGTTTTTCTTTGTTTGTAGAGGACATCTTTTTACAGTCAAAACTTAACCCACAGAATTTGATATCATAGTAGTTTAAAGTAGCTAGTCTGAGGAACTACAAACATTTGTACAAATATTAGACGAAGAAAGGATCTCGACGCAGATGGAAGTGATGACTGGTAATGTCGTCTTTTCTTTGCCCGGCGCCGACACGAAAAACAAAACACACAACGTATTTGCTAAGCCTGTAATTGTGGTCATCGCCTTCTTTTCAAGGGCAAATATCGTCTTCAATAATACCATATTCTATTCATAAAAACCAACATATTATCGATCACACAATAAGAAACCAAAATAATACCTGTGGCATCTTTGTTGGCAGATATCATCCTTGAGGTGCACTATGGATCCGCACGTGGTAAACAGAGACGCACGCGCACAGCTTTTACCCACCATCAGCTGCAGATCCTGGAGAACATGTTCTCTAAGACCCATTATCCAGATATAGTTATGAGAGAAAGACTGGCGGCCTTTACACATCTGCCCGAAGCACGCATACAGGTAAGAATAGATAGCGTAATCTTGTCTCTCTCGCGCGCCACCTCTTCGCGTACAGTGAATGACAACATCAACCATTTGCCGAAGATTTCCCGTCCTAATTATGGTAGCACACATCTCGAATTTGGTTGCAATTTTGTAAAGGAGAGATGTACCAAATAAAGGGACTGCTTTGCCATAATTGATCAATTACCAATACAATTAGCAATAAACTAGAGTGCGCTGTTCGTTGACCACATGTGGCTAGCTCAGCAATGAATCCCTTAACGCCACTACAACCTATTTGGTCTTTGGACGGTGTATCTATGTGTTCTCAAGTCGCCTTTTGGTCTTGCTATGCACTCTGTAGTTCTCATGTTTGATTTTAATTATCTTGAACTTAAAGGTGTGGTTCAAAAACCGTAGAGCAAAGTACAGAAAACAGGAAAAAGAATCCCGCAAAACAAGAAAATCAATGAAAAAATCCAGCGCAAAAACTCAGGAGCCTGGTGATAAACCTGACAGTAAATCTGCTGACCAGTCGAAGGGAGCCCAACCTCTACCTCCAAGTATAATGTTTCCTTCAGCATCGACTGAATCAAGCCTCCATTTACAGCAAGAATCGGACTCTATGGATACTACTAACGAAAGAATGACAAGTAGTCCAATTGCGAAAGCTTTACCATCCATTACTGTACCAAGTACTCTTCTTGCTCCGAAGGAGGCGGTGTGTTTTTGTGGGTGCGATGTGAACGCAAAGGACAGTGTACACGCGCATTCCGGTCAGAACGCGTCTTGTATCGATAGCGCAAAAGAAATGTATGAATCAAGAAATTTATCATATGGACAGAGATGGCCAGTCCTGCCATTTTCCTCCAGTGTTGATTTATGGCGTTTAAAGTCAGCCATGGATGCCGAGTATCGATATGTCAACGATGCTCGCCTTTTTACATATTAAATCTGAACTATTAATAAGATATTATACATTGTAGAATAAGATAAATTACCTTAATACTAATCTTGAGAGATTGGTGTACTTGAGGTAAATTTAAGCACCTTTATCAGTCTACCCATGAACGATTGTCATACGTACTGTCTCAGTTAAAGTTGGGAATATATTGATCTTTTATACATGTAACGGTTTGATAGGCGTGACAACAAGCTAAAAACGGCTTTATCCAAAAGAATACACTTCACATGAAATAAACAGAGGGAAATCCACGTAAAGGGATTGTTGTATAGGAAGGAGTTTGCGGAAAAAGGTATGGGGCTAATATTGGAAAGCATCACTGTGGGACGGGGGGGGGGAGGTAGGAATGATTTTCGCACTCCTTCCGCATGAAATGAACGAATTCCTGTGCAATTCAGTTGCTAGATTGAAAACTAAATTTAAATGGTAAACTACTTTATAGGTTATCATAAAGATTATTATTAGAATAATGTTTTATCTTTAACAAAAATAAGGAACCTCGACTCGGGGTGTGTTAATCATTCACTATTTACAGCCCACTATGACCATTCAACTATATTTGCCGTGTCTTGATTCTTACGGTTAATATATAATAAATGATCTTGTATACTTCAAGCATAAACCGTACGTGTCTCAGTATTTTTTTAGGTACGTAATTATATGATCGGGACTTGAGTAATAATGTATATAGTTTCAGACCGCGTGTTATTTTCTTGAATAAAATTCATGTCCATAGAGATGTCCACAGTCTTTCTTTTATCCTCACAAAAGCTCTAGCAATCACAATTGCCATTTGTAGCACTTCCAAATGCAATTCAATTTGAAGGCGAGGATAAAGCAATAGTTTCCAATTCTCAGGAGATTGGAATTCTTTTGTTTTGTTTTCCAAATTGAGGTGCTTTTTTGACGTGAAAGGGGTCGGTCAGTGTACTGATTTCAAAGCATCCTCGGTGCTGAGAGAAAGCAAAGCACCTGTACGTTTCTTTTGGCAGTTTTAATATCAGAAAAAGAAATACTGTAGACGTTTTGATCTTGTGAGTAAAACCATACCAGGAGGACATAGTGAAATCAGAAATGAGTAAACTGCGCAAGCCAACAAACGAAAAAGTAATGGTAAAAAATAGCAAAAACGAAGCAGAATCAGAAAAATCCTTAAAATTTTTATCCAATGCTGAAAAACATTGGATGTTTCTAAAATTTATGTTCGCATGAGTGGGTACGATTTTTTGTACAATATGCTCTCTGCACATGAGAAGGAATATGTTCTTTCAATCACGTACACTCCAGGAAATACCTTCCAAGATGGCGACGATCCGGAAATAACTGCGCACTAATACCAGCGGAATTTCAGTCTCGAAAAGACGATAATCCGTTAACAGCAAACCACAAGAGTTAAGAATATATCAGTACGGATTAGAGCTATCTCTTCCTGTCCTATTTTCCAAGTAACTTGGTCGTTATTTGAAACTCTTCTAAAATCTGCTAATCTTGGACGGAATTGTGCAGGTTAGTCTAGAAATAGACGATTACGTCACAGGAGGGTTAAATAGGTGAGTCGGTGAGACTGGGGTCTGCTTAGTCAGTCAGTAGAAGGGTACATCGTCTTTAGAAGGGGGGTGTAGGGGGGGTGGTAATATAGAGTCTTGGAAGCCCTGAAAAAACTACCTTTCCTTTCCTCCACCCTAAACTAACCGAGTAAGTCCTGCACTCTGGAGGGAGAAGCCGGTGAACGTCTTTAGGGACTGAGTCAGTAGAAGGAACATTAGTGAATCATTTAACTTTTGGGGGGCTCGGATCATACTACTGCAGACCAAATCACTTGCTGCTTTATACCTCTGGGATTGCCCCATGTCCTCTCATTTTGACCAGCACTCAGTATTTTTAGTTTATACCCTGCCTTTAAGACGAAGGTTTCATGTGGTTGTGGAATCAGTAGCTTGGTAGGTGATGAGATTAAATTAATAAAAAGGTCGTGAATAAGGAGTTTATCAAATGCGTTAATCCCTTCCAATGCGCATACAAGTATTAGGGCTTGATCCGTAAACTTGACCTATGTTTTTACACAGCTAATCCCTTAACCGTGAGAATATATCACCAAAACTTAAAGGGTCACTGATATTCCAATCAATCGGCAATGTTCAATTTCCCTACTTTCCTCACGCCTTCAAACGTTATTTTGGAGTAAAGTTTAGCCATAACTGGGTACTCAACGATATGGAGAGGCCTACAAACTGTGAGTATATCCTAGTCCATAATGTAGGAATCTCATCAGAGAATATTTTAACATCAATAACATTTGATCACGTATGGTTGGCATTAGGATAGGGATATACTGAGAAAGAGCCGATTTATTAACCCTCCAAACACTAACGTTAACAAAAAACGACAAATCTAGCTTAGTTCAAGACCAAAAGAAAATGTGCCCGGAATGGAAACACGTTGCTGCAAAACTGCACTGAACCAAGGTAAAGCAATCGATCTCCACCATCACACGGTTGAATGCTCTATCTCTGCCAGCTTTTGGAAATGATGCTCCCACGCACTTGTGTACAGATTAAATAATGATGTGATCTAACCTAATGAGATCTGCATGTTATAATAGCTTATTTTAATAACTAATAATAGATATCTTAGAGCGCTTTCCCGATCATCGGATTAGATCTTTGCGCAAACAGTTAATCGTATCGTAAAATGTATTTCACATTTCAATATTCTTAAAACGTTGCAAATGATCTCCGCTCAAGAAGATAGACCGAATTAGAAGTCCATGTGACTGAGTGGGGATCGCTTTCGTCGGAAAACATTCGTTAGTGTGTTTGAATCAAGAACAACTTTGGACCGTCAAGAAGTTGTTGAGAGACGTTCTCGGATTCTTTAGTGATCACGTAACTTGTCCTTTTAATGACCCCAGTCACATTCAAAAGCTTTAAATTTACCAATTTCACGGAAAAATACTGTATGTCTTTTACCTCATGTGTACATTTTTTTCGGAAAACCTTCCCGTCAACATTCCTTCGAATGATTAATGTCTTCCGGCAAAGACGATCTGCCATACTGGACGAACCCAGCATGGGCTGACAAGAGATGATTTATGAAGTGATTTATGACCTCGGATTATGCGTAATTCTATTACCAGATCTATGTAAAGTATGCCTTGGATCATGATCAGTAGCGGACGGATTAGTCAGGGCCATGTCGGTTCCTATGGGTTGAGTCAAGTACAG
>OCZR010192409.1:0-10280 GCA_900234385.1 Anemonia viridis | reverse complement strand
GGACATATGGTTAAGCGCTATATAAGCTTTGTATTATTATTATTATTATTAAAGCTGTGAAACTAGTGGCACCTTTTTCTCTCGTTTCTTTCTGAACGTCGGCACAATGTTGCGGTTGTATACCATGACAGTTGTGTCTCCTTTGGATATAAGCCCAGGTCAAAGTAAATCTACGCTGTCTCCCTTGCGAAGCACAGTGATCATTACTGACGGGCGCGGGAAGATCTGTCCAGGAACTCCACGAACCAAGGTTACATACAGCATAACGACAGGAACCTGGCATTTGGGGAATAGATTCATTATCGAGATTGGTTCTCTTATTTTTATATTTAATAAAACACATGAACCATCATTTTGGCAAAGTTATTTGGTCATTTGTCCATTTATTACTTCTTTCCATTCATCTTATTGTCCCTCCATCACTTTCTTACTCCCTTTCTTCTCTCTCCTTTCTTCGCTTACCCAACGACCTTTGTTTTCCACTTCTTTCCTCCCTCCCTCTCTCCCTCCTTCCTTTCCTTTACTTCATCATAACACAAACTTTGTTTCATTAGGCTTGCGCCTAAGCATGTTTGTGGGTCGTAAAGAACTACGGATACAGCGACTACTGTGAGATATTCTGCTTTTAGCAGCGAATGAAGCAGCAAGTAAAATCATCCTCAAACACAGAACTTCAGGAAAAACGGATCGAGATGAAAGGTCACGAGATTCAAGTACGCAAAGGTTAGAGAATTTATTTGATTCTCATCTAAGGGAACGTTCATTATTTATTGATCGATATTGAGGGTGCACTACGTTTTTCAACTTAGGAAGGGTTCTTTAATTATTGTTTCTTTGTATGCTGGTATATATAAACTCTCTAACAAATCAGTTAACGTAAAATATGTATTATCAAGGCCATTTGCTCATTTACCCGATGTCTTAAGATTCCCAGTTAGACGGTTGCCTTACGGTTGTGGTAAACATTATATTTTTTTGTACTCACAGAACGTTCTGTAATCGTACTGTGCGGATCCACACCTGCTTTGGATTCCACCACAAGAATTCGGCTTATTTATATATCTGTGACAAACCGGGATAAACATAAACATACCTGCCATAAACTACCTGCCATTCTCTTGAGAATAACATTCTTTGTTTTACTTTCAATTATATTCAATTCCCCTCCACCCAAAAGAACAAGAAAGCAGAAAAACAAATCAAAACAGAAGAAAAGAGCGGAGTAGCCGTAGCGTAGCGAGGGAGGCGGCGAGGGGCCTCGAGCCTCTTTTGTTTGATGTATGATGGTGGCAATAATGCCACTGGCGTAGTGAAGGGGGCAGGTACATGCTCCCCCCAACACACAATAATCCAAGTTGCCCCCATATCCTGGGTTCTCGCGATCTCTGCGCCTCTGCAGTGGATTGGAGAGGAGAACAAAAGATAAAATACATTTACCTGAAAGCTTCATAGTAACTTCTTGTACGAGACTGTCGCCTGCACGTCCCACTGGGAACATGCCCGGTCCATCCTGACCAGTTGTGGAAGGGACATGAGTAGACTTGACGGCATGAACCTGGAAATCCAATTGCCTTTTTTTCAATTGCAAGCCTTATAAAAGTAACATAAAAGTAACATGCCCATCCCCCGTCCACCCAGGCAAATTCCTGGCTATACTCCCGGACAACCAAAACTCCTCACAACAACACTCTACAAGTTTTTTTAATATTAACAATATGCAAATTTTGCAATGTGAATCATTTTTGCCATTATTTTTACCATAATTATTATCTTCTTCATTGTCTTCATCACCAATTTTATCATCACAATCATTGTCATCATTATTATATCAATCAGTAATCATCACATGGTCCACGTCATTATTGTTAATCATTGTAGACAGCATCATGGCTTGTCATCATGTCAACTTTCTGCTGCCCAAATTATAATAGAGGCCACGATATTGCCAATAAACCCAAGTATCAATATTTCTGTTATTTATTCACCAGCTATAGCTCATTCAACAAACTTTCACCTGTGCAAACATTTATGCTTTTCTTTTACTTTACATCTTTTCTGTTTGTATGTTGTTCTATATTCGTTCCCTAAAAAAATCTCTTTTTGGCTCCAAAATACTCACTCGACTTCTCAATCAAGATATTCTTTGATCAGTAAAATTTGATTGTCGGACAATGACCAGCTGTCGTAACCCAATTTTTGGGAATTATTCTATAAGGATAGATAGATAGATTACTGAATCAATTTTTATTTTGAAAATCAAAACCCCCGAAATGCGGCCTTTGCAACCCGAAAAAGTTTCTTGGAATAATACTGGTAAATGTAGAAAACTAGTTAGACTGGCCAAGTGTTGCTGGACAGAAGAAAACGTTTTTAGAATTGATTCACCTACTGATTTTTAGCCCAGACAAGTTTATTTTTCAGTAACTTTTTCATTGCAACGAACTTGCAATTTTCGCCAATAAATCGCCCGGGAGCCGGTGAACATGATCATGTCTAAACGTTCGATAGAATTGAGAAATTGATTTTGACTTTTGTGGAGGGAGTAATGCTTACAAGGTATTGCATTTCTTTTCTCGATGATTTTTGAGGATAATAAACGGTTGCAAGTAATTAACATGATGATACCCAACACTTAATACTGAAATTACAAACTTACACGTCCTTTTTCGCTGATACGCGTGACTGCATCCACTGGGACGTGGGCAAAATACTGTTCCTCTATGTGTTGAATAGATGAAATGGGCTCGCCTTGATTGGTCAATGCACATTCCTAGAGGTGGGTAGAATGGATTCCAATCATTTCGCCATTGGTGGCGGCAGGTTCTCCACGTGCATGGACGGGAGAATGGGAAATGGGAAACTAAGACGACGAGAAAGAGCAAACAGCCTAACATCGCCATTTTGGGGTCCGTGGGCTTCTTAGAGTCAAACTGACTCACTGAATGACTGAACTGACTTACCCTGTTTGTCCTTCACTTTTGCAGTTTTCAAGGTATAATATATATTAAAACAAACTGAAGAAAGTTGGGTTGATTACATAGGTTTTATTTGTTTAATATTGCTGTTTGTTCAGTTCAGCTCAGCTCAGATCCAGTAGTATTTGAGGGGGAGGGGGGACCAAACCTATCCTATGCTAAGCTGTTGCACCTTTTCACGACCTTTTTTTTGGTAATAGTAATGAAGAGGACTAGTTGGCACCGTTGCACGCATGCAATGTTGCACGTTGTGTCTACGCATCTACACATCTTCCACAACACTGCTGCATCCTGGAAACTTAAAGGGCACCTTAGTGTGCTCCTGTGTTTAGAATAGATAGATAGATTAAACGTTAGTCGGAGTATATTTCGTGAACTAAAAAAACTGGGGAAAGTTTGTTTATGGAGGTGATAAGTTTTATTTGTTGAAGACTGTTGTTTGGTCAGATTGATGTTGCATCAGCTGCTCCAACGAATCAACTTTAATTTTTTTGTCTCTGTCAATATTTGAACAAAATTTTCTTCGACATCCTTAGCATTCATCCAGCTCACTTGTTCAAACTCTTCTCAGGAGAAGTGAATTGTGATTTGAGAAAAGGAATGACTGGAATCCAAGATTTTGCAAGTTTGTTTTTGTGCGAAAGATTTGCTTCATAGATTAAACTTTACAAGATAATTTCTTGATTCAGAATGTAAAAATGTATGGCCTTGCCAGGCTGAAAAAACAACATGCATATAGCTACATGCCAAGCCGGTTAAGGTTCAATTTCACGCGTATGTAAATGTCTTAAGTGGTTTGAAGTTTTGGTAACAGGTGGTTGCCTTCATCAGAATTATAGAGTGAAGAATGGTAAAGGCAACCACCAGAGCCTCGAAACCAAACCAAGCTATTTACCTGTGCTGGAAACGAGCAAATACCTATAACATTATGTCTATCACACGCGAAAGCTGATCAATAGAGCCTATGTAGCTTAAACTTTTGATTTTTAGCTTATTAATTGAAGTGCACCTAACCCCTGATGCAATATTCTTTCAGTATCCGATTCTACATGAATTGAAGTTGAATCGATGAAATGTTTCTTCATTTGAGTGTTGCGTATATTGATATATTGATGGCACATTAAAATGATCAGTTAACGTGGCATCACACATGTACATTGGTCAAAAAGTCAGCCAGGTATTATTCTGATAAGTTACGTCCTATGCTTGAACTAAAGATGTGACCGATGATTCTACATTTTACGCCACTGCTTTCATTATAATCCGCATTACTTTACATGACCAAAGCTGACCAGACTGATCAACGTTTTGGTGTCAAATAGTTCTCAAGGAGTTTTCAGGTTACCTGATATACATATTGTAATATAAAACTACATAGGACTGGAGCTTTCTAAAATATTGTATTCGCTTCACTGCCAATTTTTGTTTTCGTTTTGACTGCGGCATTCAGCGTCAAAGTTCTTACCATTTGTTCAGTGGTGGAATTATTTTGTACGTTTTTTGTCGATTTATGAAGAAAGACAGATTCACTCTCTAAATATAAGTAAAATTTTATATCTGGGACGTTCGTGAAACATGTACGGCAAGAAAGATGCACCAGGAAAGATGACAGATTCGGTCTATTGGCGGGCATGCCGAATGTGCGAATATTAATGGTAAATAAAATTATCGTATTCAACTATCAACAGCCACTAGGGATCAATTATGTTTTTAATGTTGCATTTAATACAATTAACATATAATACAAAACTGTCCGGCGGAGCATATAATGATAGTATAGTATAGTATAGTATAGTATAGTATAGTATGACATGGTAGGAGGGATTTTGTTATTTATGGAGCTCATTGTTCAATGATTAGAACATAAATACTTTGACCTTTATTGTTTTTAGGCAGTGTCCACCACCAGACCAGCTAGGCGTGTTATAATATATTTAATTCGTCATTATGTGTACCAAACAATAGGAAAGTGTCTTAGACGTACATTAGGACTATTAGCGCAAGGTCGAACCATGCAACCCGCAGATATCGGCATCAGAAGTCAAGACTCGTAGCTCGTGGGTTCTTCACGCTGGGTGATATCGGCTTCTTTGTCATTAATAACAATAGCTACATTAAAGGAGTTGAGCTTAAATATAATCCTTTTAGTTTTTTAAGCTCTCTTATCTTAGCTGAAGTATTGCGTCTTTTCTTACACGACACGGAAGACTGTTGGCAAAAATCGCACCAAAGAGCCTGGTAACGAAGATGCCATCGATGTGTAGTCGTCCCAATATTGAGCTGTTTTAACTTTCATCATCAAGTCGTGTGTATTTGTTCAACGCATTCTTCGATTTAGTCTTTTCAAGTGGTATCAGGATGATTTAATGGGATTTGAATTATCTAATGGACTCAGTTTAATGTGGTGTAAAATAAGCTCGGGATTGTCGGGCGGTCTTTTGGGTCTTCATCAAGATTTGCATCAGCCTGACACTTTTTGAAGATCTACTTGACAAGCGTTCAATCTGAAAGGACTTTGATAAGAATTCCCGATCTTGGAACTTAGTGAGATCAATCTAAGATCGGAACGGAGCCTGTTGCAAGACTTCCAATGGGAGCCTGCGTTTATGTTATTGTATCCAACGATGCATGTGATAACATCCTCAAGAATGACTGGTAGCTAGTGGCATGGTCATCGGGCGCACTGAGTCTTGAAAAAATCCTGGCTGATAAACTTTCGTGGGAATGTCGGTGTTTATGAAATGACACTGTAGTTCTGAATTACCCTAAACTTTTCCTGGAGATCCATTGGATTTCTCAGTCAGGTTTCAGTGCATTTCCATAAACAAACTAATCCACACAAGACACTACAGCCAGACAGGTGGGTAAAACGACAATCAAGCCTCCTCTGTGATAGTATCTCTCGTGGATAGCTTACTTCATCATAAGGAATATCGATTTAAACATCATCTGGACCACACATGTGTTTCTCTAGTTAATTTGACGACAGCCAACCACTGTACTTTGAGTCAAGGTTACTTTCTTCGTTTCACGTTGAGGTTTACAGTGTCATGCGGGTGTTATGCATGGTGTCTCTAATAAAAATAGCCACTCAACCAAGACTCTGATGCTCATAAGGTTATTTGTTAAGACACAACATATATCACAGTATTTATCATTCCGGATCCTGCCAATACGGTTTTTAAGCCAGCATTATATTGCAGGCATATCAATATCAGTGTTGCATTGATACGATCACCTCATACCAGTGATAAGCCATGCTGAGATTCACTCAATAGTCACAGTAGGTCCATTACGAGCATGTGGTCGCGTCTTTCTAGTTGTCTACTTCTCAGTGTTATTGCTTTCAGTCGCATAGGCCTTAAGGGGAATGGGAACTGTTCTTTAAACTTTGGTGCTGCAGTACAATACGAACGATCATAATGATTTAACGAAAGATGACTTGACCGGTTTTTTTTCCGGTCAAACTGGCTTTGCATGTGTGATTAAATTGGCTCAAGGCAAACAGACTAAAGCCATCTGGTATGTCTTAGGACAAGAGAATGAATCAATCAGTGAGCGGGAAAATGAGCTAGATGTTTCCCCTTCAAGGGTATAATCCGTTCACATAAGACTGAAGCTGTGCACGAACTTAAGAAGCGCCAAGAAAATGTGCATTTGAATCATGATACCCCTTTTGACACTGCACTAAAGCTGATTGAATTGGAATGGATTGCTATCAGTTTGCTATGACCAAACGATAAGAATTATTTATGGAGTGGAATGGGCTTTAGCTGGAGGCAAAGATTGATACGGTAAAAAGATTTCATAGCTTATCAGGGCTTGAATAATAACCCATATCGTAACATGAAGTAATTAGTCTTTAGTAGAACAACTCGGTTCTTCATATAAGATAAATAGGATTAGATAAAGATGTACAGAAGAGTAGGTCTGGTAGCACGAGGGAAATTCTTGCGCGCAGGTTTCGAGGAGTGGGATCGCTTTCTCGCGGGATTATCATGGAATTCGATACGGAAGTCAATTAAGAAAAATTCAGGCCTGTCCATCACCGGTCAAAGGACGGTAATTAATGATCTCTACTTTCATCTAATGATTAATCTGCTTGAGCCAAAGGCCTTAGAAAGTACCCACCTACCTACCTTGTGAATTGAATTCAGTTAGAAGTTAGGCAAGGTCGCTGCGTTCTTTACTCTAATATTTGTTTTTAGATACATATTTTTGCCTGTATCAGGTATCCTCAGGTTTTCAACCCCTCCGCACGCAAAAGTCACTTTTAAATTCCAAATCAAATTCTGGTGTCTCGTGAGACTGTGGCTCGGGCAACTTTAGTATAATTTGTATATATTTAAATTGTTTTTGGAAAGGGTTGGTAAAAGGAAGAAGTTCTTAGAAAATCGAATGTTGTCGTTTGGGTTGCTGTGGAAACGGAAATTCATCGTTTCAAAGTCCTTATTTTCCCGCTTTGTGCGTCAGCACATACTTCTTGTACATTGCGTCACCTTTTCACATCAATAAACGCCGGAATATTTGCGGGAAGCCCCGCCTATCTTGCATCACGGCCAATCGCCAGGGGTTGTTTAAAAAGCGCTTATAAAGTTGGATAAGTTTCCGTTTGAGAATAAAAGCACGCATTTGCAACGAATATGAATTTGATGCGTTTACTTTAACTAGAATCATTACAGTTTATTTCCTGGTTGTTAACTGAAGAGATAAGCTCTCCCAAGGGCACGCATCAGTTCCATTTGCCCTCCAGACCTCGGACGTTGACTATAAGTTCGGTGAACAAGTCGCTCATGATTGAAGTTTAATGGCCAAACTTGTTACACGGTGATAATGTGAGACAGAAATCTTTTTAATGCGCTAACCTTGAAAGGATCCTGCTGCGAAGCGATTTGTAACCCGCTTTGTGATCGTCGTATAGCTTTCCGACACATTGAGACCTTCCTTTTGCTAAAAGCCCGCGAAAACAAACAAAGGCAGTTAATCTCGTCTTATCTTAAACACAGACACGTACTTCTCGGCCTCTGTGAACAATTATAGCAAGTCGTTAAGATAAGGCAAAAGGTATGCAGTTCGGTGATAAAGATTCCGCGACACGCACTTGGCCTTTATTCTGCACGATCAAAGGAGGCCACTCGTCAAAGACCATACCAGGGCCCACAACACAAGTGCGTAAAATGCATCTCTTGGGTCCCTGTTGTCATCAGTTATTATAATAACGTAAACAAGCTCAATTACGAAGGCACATTGGTGATATTTTCTGTAATTATTGTTCTAGAGGCGCGGACACAGTCAAGACAGAAGAGCACAGATCAAATATAGTGTGTTGAAATTTAATACCCAAGCAAGAAGAAATTCCGGTGACGAAAAGGAAAAGATTACTTATCCACATTCAAAAGGTTCCTCGAGTGAACGAAGGCAGGGAACTACAGGAAGATCGTCGAGATACATAGCATCCTAAAATGCGGTACATTTGGATAACTAGCTTCCTACTGTTCGCAGGATTCGTGGATTCTGAGGTAAGCACTTTCAGTGATATAAGTACATTTTGTCGTATCAAAACTTGTCAAATTCGTCGCAATTGGCAGCTATTAACCTTGCCTTAGCTGCTGCCGAGTTTCAAACTTGTAGTCGGTGAGGTTTTTACTAGCAAAGACCTGTCGCTCTCTTGACCATCCTTTTGGATTTAACAACTTTTTTAGTCCTTCTGAGCAGCTAATAGTTATCATTTCGACTGTTTATCGACCTGAATTTGCGATAGCCAAAGTAATAGATTTACAGGGTTTTTAATGCCGAATGACAGCCTCTAGGACTAGCGTTACCCTCTAGCAATAACAAAGTTCTGCCTTGAGCAATGTCAAGTCCAGCGACCACCAGGCATTATTCCAATAGTTTCGCTTTGGAACCAGTTGGTCAAAGGGTTTTACATAGTACAATTCTCAAAAATGTCCAATTCTCACATACTATGATTTTGATGAGGTGATCTTTCTCGGCATGGAGTTGTAATGGGTAATCGTGTTACATTAGCAATCAAGATGTATTTTTCATTTCGTCTGTAAAATTCACAATTCTGTGAAGGTCATTTGTGAAGGGACTGGCACGCGAGTGGCGTTCAATTCGGTCATTCACGAACTGTTAACTGTAAATGTTAGCGTTTTTAAGCAAGGGTTTTTTTCATCTAACCTCGGCAAATTCGTCATCAAGAGGTAACTAACAGACATGTCCTCTTTGAATTGATAAGTTACCCCATAAAATTAGTCGTTGACAATATTTTCCACAAATGTTGTTTTACTTATTATATGTAATCATCGCAGTCGAGACTAAATTTTTAAACAGTTTACATTATTTGTCGTAGCTTTTTACTTTTCTGGGCTTTTTTACTCGGCCTAGAGAATCAACCTTCGGGGGATTTATGAAAAAAATAATTCTCCTTAAAGATGCTCGCTTAGTTTATCAATTTTGTCCAATTATAGAAAGTGTCTCAGCGACTTTCCTCTCCATCAAATCGAGCAGACTGTATATTGTGTAGTGTGTAAGATGATAAATCAAGGCGGGACTAATCTATTATATCCTAAATTGATAAAGTGTTTACGATGTGCTAATGTACGAATGTTTACAAAACTGTACTTATTTTATTAGTTTTAAGCCAAGAGAAACTTGACGGGGAAAAACGCTTTCGGAAATCTATTATTTAGTATTTTCACCCAGAACTGTGTACTCTTCTAATGTCCAACTTTGACAAGAAACAGAACATCAGCTGAGCATTCTTGGCATGTTTCTGTCGCAAGTGAAGACAAAAAAAGAATTCTAAGGAGAGGAATAAGTTGTCTAGCACGTTAACACTCGTATCATAGGTGAATTGTTGTCCGACAGACCATTTTGGAATAGGTAGAGTTGCTTTTCTTTCGAAGAGGAGGGAAAAATGCAGGTGGAATAACATCGACTGTCGAACGCTTTCACAGATTAACTTCTTAAC
The DNA here is from genome assembly GCA_900234385.1 of Anemonia viridis. Classification (NCBI taxonomy): domain Eukaryota; kingdom Metazoa; phylum Cnidaria; class Anthozoa; order Actiniaria; family Actiniidae; genus Anemonia; species Anemonia viridis. The sequence continues at coordinate 329 of OCZR010192409.1, read as the reverse complement.
ACTAAAAGGCCATTGAAACTACTAAAGTCTGATGAAATTTTTATTCCTTAGCAAAACACAATAGCGTTAAGATACATAAAGCACTAGTCGGAACTATCCGATATAAAGTGACTGCTTTATCAGCTATTAAATTCAGAAATAAAATGGATCTGTCTATGATTTGTTTGAAAGTAAAATAGGAAGACTTTGGAAGAACTTAGCGTGATGTTCATGTCTTTTGCTATCCAGGTTAAGCACTGCTCTAGAGAGGTATTTGCAGGTTTTACAAGTGTGATTTAAATTAAAGCTTTAATACTGAGACTCATATATCTCCTAAAGAACGTCCTGAT